>BMAO01020049.1:0-60188 GCA_019973975.1 Trichonephila clavata | reverse complement strand
TAATCGCGTATCCGGACTGTGTCCGGTCCCAATTGATTCGGATAAACGACGTTCTACTGAATAGGTAATGAATTTTGAGAGACTTTTTCGTCGAATTTTAAAACAAAGCGAGGGATACTTGCGGAATGCCAAAGTGAACCGAGCTTACCTAAAAGGGTTTAATGCCACAAACCGGTTAATTCTGAAAGCAACCACCTGCGCATTCAACCTTTAGATCTCGCAATTTTGAACCATGGTTAAGTGACGAGGACGATACCCTCAGCTGGAACTCCCTTCTCCAAATTAACACACCACACCAGGAAGACATTAAGCCGCGATAGATTTAACGCCAATCATGTTCTCTAAGTGACGGATCATCAGTGGCACTGGGGCTCGAAACTGGGGACACATTGGTCACAAGCTCGTGGTCATAACTACTAAGTCACCCACCCCAGCTGAAATGTACACATCCGTAAATAAAACAAATTTTACTCTATTACAATATCTTTTTGGGTGGATTATGTGAAGTTGCGTAATTTTTCTTAAGAAATTGTTCTTTTACCAGTATCAACAAACGTAGTAAATGGTTTATTACAGATAACATGGGTTGGATCCTAGCAGAGCCCACACCCTTGGTGCAAATTATTTTTATTGGCGACAATTGCGCCATCTTGGTAACGCTACTTTGATACACTAGATTTGGTAAACCTAACTATTTCTGGAATTTTCGTATTTTGCCGGAGGACATTTAAAATTTTGTTGTCGGTCCCTGGGTTGGAAGTATACCTTAAATTTTTTTACTTTGTTGAATGTGAAAGGTAAAAAAGAATTGATTGAATGGTGTATGAAGGAAGGATTGATTGCTTCGAATTATGTATGTCCAAAATGTAATGAATGAATGTGATTATACGAACAAAAGAGTGTTGTTTTTGATGGATTTGAATGGAGATGTTGAAAAAAGGTATGAATGCGCATGATGTTTGCAGAAGTACCGAAAGAATTAGTGGTCTGCTGTTGCGCTGTACCTTCCATTCAGAAAAGATCAGCAGTAAAAAAGTGCTGTTTTTTATCTGTAATCTTGAATATATTTGATTAACTTATGTATTTGTGCACATATATTTTCATTACGCATCCACCTTGTCCCGCTATATTCATTTGCCGCCCTCTCATTCTGGCTTGGCGCAATTTTCGGTTTGTCGCCAAGGGTGTGTGTTCTGTTAGGATTTTACCGATAACAAGTTTCAAACATCAAAGGTGAGCTATTTATAGCGGACACATCGTTATTAGATTTAAAATAAGTGTGTTAGTATATATTTTACAGAAATATCAACCCAAAAATTTTACAAATACTACTTATAACATCGATGTTCATAGAAACAAGAACGAGATGTGTCTCATGTTACAATTGAAGCAAGTTTTGTTTTGTTTATTATATGCATTTTCGTTTTGGGTTTCAAATCTACTAAAGTTAAGCTTTATGTCCATGTCGCGTCCTTGACTTAATTCGGGGGAACATGAGGATTTCTACAAAAGATATTTTTTTGATAATTGTTTACTATTTTTACATTAAACACGAAGTTTCTCTTTAGGTTTTTCCGTATAAAATTGTTTTATTTGATGAGTAATCATGAGTTAATATTAATACAGTATTCAAATAATGAAAATCACTAACTGTTGCGAGAGTGAGAGTGAAAGAATATTAACGTCGCACTGATTAGCAACACGAGGGCTTTGGCGACGGTCCGCGTAATTTTGAACCATGGTCAAGTGACGCGGATGACACCTGAGCTGGCACCTCCCTCTCCTAACTACCACACCAACGGGAGGACGTTTGAGCTCTCGACCACTAACTGTTGCATAGAAAGTACTTCGGAGTTCTTCGATTCGGAAAGTGATTCATTTGGACATTAATTTACATATATTTAATCGCTGAATACATATGTACAATTTTCAACTGCATATAATTGAAAGAGAAATTTTTCTAGTAAAACATTTTTAAACAAAAGCCATGTCGTAAGAGTACGTTTTGTATGCAGAAAATACTTTGCCCAAAACTCGATCAAAGTTTTTAGGACTACTTTTAGTGATTCATTTAACGACGGAAGCATAAATGATTTTTCACAATCTTTATGATTCCTCACCACATGTATTAGAGCCACAAAACTTACTGAATTTCAAAACAGAATTAGATAAAGGGTTGAAAGCATCAGGAAAATTTTGGTGTAACGCTGGCACCATTGCGAAAGCTGCAAAAATCAGATATTTTTCCCGATTCGTCCGGTAGAAAATCATCTTCAGTATTCGGCATTGCACTGTGTTAAAATTCGATAAAAATTGAAACCGTCAATAAGTGGATTATTATTAATGCGTTAGTAATATCAACCCTAATACATTTAAAACAAAAACTAAATCATTTAGAGGAAAAAAAAACCCGATACTATTTTTGTTTTTATTTTTGATATTTACATCTGCTGGAAATGAAGACTATTTTTTCCTTGTATTGGAATTAGAAGTATCGTTGAATAATATAATACTTAACAGTTTGTTTAAATGCTGCCGTTTTTGAAAAAATTTAAAACACGATGAATGTCACCAAGGGTGATCATTTTTATCGGGTAGCACAGCCACTGAAAGAATTTTTTTACATGTATAACTTGAAAAGTAAATAGAAAAGGGTACTTACCTCTCTTTTAGTTGTGATGTATTCAAAATAGGCTTGAACAATACCTTAGTTAAAACACAACAAAGGCACGGCGTCAATTATAAATTTTGTAGCCCTTAAAAGTAATACCGTCTGGCATTGCTGCTGTTCGCAAGTACCGTCAGTGGTCACCAAATTTTAGAATTTCATGGATCACTAAATGTATAATTTTATATTTGGCGTACCACTAAATATGATTGAACATTCTATGGCGGGCCACACAAACTATAGTCAATTATTTACGTCTCTATTTACATTTTCCATAACACTAAAACAAAACTTCACAAAAAGCAAGCACACACAATATCAGCAAACCGAAGTGTTATGCTGTCAGCTTACCACAGTTGCCAACTCTCACTTTCAAATAACGCTAGGTACGCCCGCCAAAGTAGCTTAGAGTCCGCGGTAGCCTGGTGGTTAAGGTAACCGGTGTGTCATGAGTTCGATTCTGTTTTGGGTAAAGAAGTCTCGTACAGAGGGGGTCGATTCACATTAAATATGTTGATGCTGAAACGTCCTCCCGTTGGTGTGATGGAGAAGTTAGGCGAGAGGGGTGCCAGCTCAGGAGTCATCCTCGTCATTTGACAGGGTTCAAATTTACAAGGTTCTTCGACAAAAGACGTCATGTATAACTGAATAATGCGACGTTAATATTCACTCACTCGTAAAAGTAGCTAAAATGTCATTAAACTCAGAAGCAATTTCACTAAAAGTAATAGATAAAAGTTTAAAAACACATAATTCATATTTTATACGTTTTGTTACAATCGTTCTTGAAACAGAATCTTCATAAAATGTAAATCTCAAAATTTTTACAGATCATCAAAAATCTTTCATGAGCCAACGGTTGGCGATTGCTAATCTGTACTGCGAAGTAAAGGGTACATTTTTTGTTTTTATCACAGTTCGTATTTTGGGGTTTTTTAAAGTTTTAATTAGTTTGTTATTTAACGCGTCGTTTATACATTTTTTTCTTAGAAATCATTAGGTAATGAATTACTATTTTTCTTAGTCCACTGTAGGTTCTTAATTTAAATCTGAAGATTTCTCTCGTTCACTACCAGATACTATAAAGTCAGTCCATCTTTGGTGGCTAAAGATTTTATTTAGTTTTAACAACCATACAACACACACAATTGACTCAATATTTAAAACTCACTAATACTAAGCATTACACTGCTGTTCACGCCATTTTTGTTTGTCCATGCTACAGGTCGTTGCCGCCATTCGCTTTCTCCGCCTTTGTTGTCCAGTTCTGTCTCTCTCCGATGGCAGCGCCACCTATATAGTTTTGTTTTAATCCGGCAAATCTTACATAATGGAATATTTGTTGAAATAAATTGTTTGATGCCATTGTTTCACTAGTTAGGCAATTTATTAGTATAGAATCTGTAAAAAATAACTACATCACATTTCGAATTTCGCTTTGGATTTTGTAACTATGGTTGTCTGATCAGCTGCATCTTGTTGTATTAGTTGCTCTTATAATTTATTGAATAAAATTGATCTTGTGACTTCTATTAGTAAAAAAGTTCACGGAATACTTAAAACATTATTATTTAAGTAATTTACTGTTATAACTATCTCATACTAAATCATGTTGGTTTTAAATGTCTTTTGATTTATATTTTTTAGTTTGTAAATGTTTTTTTTTTCCAAAAAGAAAAACTACACCCAAACTTATTTTATCTTCAAGCATACAACAAACTTATAAATTGTAACAATTTACATTCACTTTGTTTATAATAGGAATCCGACAGCCTTTTAGCTGTAACATGCCAAACCAATTTACTAGTATGATTCAGCGTGCCACACACACAGTGGGTGGGGTATATTTGAAACATTTCGACTCCCTTGATAATGCATGTAGTGTTAAAAAATAGAGATCAATAATATAGATTTGCAAAAACTATCAATAATATAGATAATTTTATCATATATTCATTTTGCATCATTTGGAGTGATTTATTAACAAAAAATAAGCAACATAAAATACTATTCCTTCAGCATAAATAAAAAAATTAAAATACAGTAGAACCTGTTTTTGTGCGGTAGATAGGGACCGCCTAAAAACAACCGCAGAAAAAAATATTCGAAAATTTCATAAAATCTTACATATAAACAAACAAATTCGTCGATACACAACAGAAAACTTTTTTTATGAGGTGGAGACGAACCGCATAAAAAAAGTCGCACACGCCAATCATTTACGAAACTTATAAGAAAGACTTCCATGACAAAATAAATAATTAAATTACACTTGGAAACATTTAGTTTCGCATTATATACATGGAGTTTTCAAAATGCACATAGATAATTCAATGCAACTCATCGTAATCCAAAGAGCTCACTTCCTGTGATGAATAAGTGCACAATCACTTTCGTCACTTCAAGATACAATTTCAATTGATTTATTTTTTGGCACCCATATAGTTTGCAAATATAAGTTTTTGTGACGAAGGTCTGTTGATCAGTTGCTTGTAAATGTCACGATAACCAGATATGCATGATTAAAGCTCTTTTTGGATTTTCATACTCGTTTAGGAATTGGTATTTCAAGAAAATGCTTTTCCAATTTCTTGTAAAAGTGTATCCCTGCATATATTTTATCCGCTCTCAAAGAATCCGGGTTTTTGATGTGTAACATCTTTACTCTCGGTTGCTGGATATTTGTTGGAGTGATTTCGTGAAAAGGGACGGAAATGCGTAACAGGAAGTCGGGGGAAGCGCGCGCTGTTTGATTTGACCAATTCAGCGCATTGGGGTGTCTCTTCGCTAGCCTCGTCTGAGGGTCCAACTGTAGTAGAAATTAAGACGTCCGCCTACCACACATATCAGCAAGTCTTATTAGACTTCATCCAGAATAAACTTGTGATTCTTACGCTCAATTGTCAAAGTCTCAGGGCTCGTTGTGTGTGAAATCTCTCTCTGAGGATATATTTATATATGTGTAAACTATATATTAATAATTATATTTCCTGGTAAGCGTCTAACAAAGCTCATCATTCTTAAAAAAAATAGGAGTAAGTAATATGAAATTATTTGAATAAATATTTAAGTGCTTATCATTTTCATACTTTGAGATTAATTCCTGTCACTGTCAATATAATATTTTTAATTGCTATTAAAAAAGATTTCTCGATTAAAAAAACTTCCTAATTAAGTAAACGGGTATTTTTGATTTTCTCTAATATTTCTAATTTTTAAGCATGCGCTTGACGGAGTCTCTTCGCTACCCTCGTCTAGGGGTCCAACTGTAGTAGCAATTAAGACGCCTGCCTACCGCACATACCAGCACAAGTCTTGTCATTTTGATAGTCGCATCCATTTCTCCAAATCAAACAGTTAAAAAAATTAAAGTTTTCCTGCATTTTGTACTTTTACAGTATACCGAAGGTTGTTCTGCTCTTTTTAAAAGAAACTATCATGATTTTGAGTGGTGATTTTAAGGTTAACTTCAGTTTGCCAGAAGCTGAGCCGCTCATAGCTTTTCTGAAAGATGAACTCAAGCTCGAAATGAACACTAATCGAAATGTTTCGAGAACTAACAGTGGTACTGTTATTGACACCGTTTTTCAACAATTTTTAAATACTTTGAAATCACAAGTATATGTGTCATGCTTTAGTTTTCATAAGTCTATTGTCTCCGCTCTTCCCCAAATTGAACAATAATAAATATTTTTGATAAAAAACTGCATTACTCCTTGTGTTAATTGAATAAAATTTTCATTAAAGATATAATTATTCGATAGAAAATTATTTCCAGTCATAACCAATTCATTTCTTTCAGGATTATAGTCACTATTGCATATTTACCATGATAACAAGTCAGATGTTACACATCATATGCGACTACTGTAAGACTCGTTTCTTTTTTATTTGTCTTAATAATCTATGAAGTTGTTGATAATGTCACTGTGTCATTGAAAGTTCTGTCTTCATTTAAGCGCAGGCTGCTGGAGCGTTGAGAGAAAGCAACTGAACATGCATTGTTGAAAGACTGTTTATAACAAATGGAAAGAGCGCCTAGAGGTGTATATATATGTACATTACAGTGGTGTAACGTACACCCCCGCAACCCCCCACCTCGAGGAGGAGAAGGATCGGGACTCAAGGGGGGGGGGCAAGGCCTGATTGACGCTAAGTACGTATTTACCTGATTTACAAAATATTAAAGGCAAAACCTGACTTTGCTGGGGGGGGGGGCTAACGTTCTCCGTTATGCCACTAATATATTGATAGAAATCATTACAGTGGCGCCAAAGCCTTTGAAATTCATACACCGCATAAAAAAAGATCGCACAGAAAAAATCGTACAAAAATAAAATGGTATAAAAAAAGGACCGCACAAAAAAAGGTTCTACTGTACATATATTATGTATTTTTAAAAATATTTATTAATATAAGAAGTAAAGAGCATAAAATATAAGTATTCCCCTTTATTGTTAAAAGAATTAAATGTTTTAATGCGCGAACCTTGTCTCTGCAGCGCTTTGCTTTATATCGCACTATGAGGAGTATTATTTATGACTTTCGATTTGAACACGGTTCAGAACATTCAGTTGTTAAACAGCTTCTTTGCGAACTCAAATACTTTTCATAAGAGAAAACATTTGTTCACACAGATATTATGAACCAAAAAGCAGAATACATGCAATTTTATCTTTTCAAACAATTTAAATCACTGTATAGCAATGATATTCAATTATTTACAAAATAGCTGCAGATTTATCTTTCAGATTTTTTCGTAATTCCGTAAATGTCCATAATTTTGAAGATAATTGTCAAATAAGATCCATTGTAAATTTGTCGACATCATCCATCCTCTCAAAAACCGACAAATTGGAAGAATTGTGTAGAGTGCCACTGAAAATTGTACTGCATTTCAAAGGTTGTTGCCTCTGGTTTATAACATACGTATAAGCACAAAGAAAAAAATGCAGTCATGTTCCTCAAACCCAGTGATAATAACATTATATTTAACTACCCCCTTTATATCTATACACACAACACCACCACCACCGATATTCCCAAATTCGAAACTATATTCTTCCAAACGAATGTCACATATTATATAAACTGTATTTCAATCAATATGAATGATTGTCAACATGTCTCAACAGCATTTTAAGTAGAAAGTTGTTCGAGTTATGTCCCAAAATTTTACGAAATCCATGGAGAGTAACAATACTAAAGGCTGCATGATGAATTAGAATTGATGGCCAAATTTAATTAAGATGAACAAATTAATGCTAATTTGAAAATCGAGCATTTAAAATGATGCACATGCAACAACGAGAACGGGAAATTCTAGACTATTACAGCAAGAGTCAGCAACATTTTAACTGCGGCATGTCAAGCCAATCTACAATAAGATTTAGGGTGCAACAGTGTAGGAAATATTTCAAACAATTTGACTCCCGCAACGATACATACGGAGTAACGGAATACAAGTCAAAAATATAGATTTAAGAGCTTTTATTTTTTTATTTCGCATTATTTAAAGATGTTCAAATTAAAATTAAAATAAACAACGTTAAATATAATTATTCCTTCAATATAAAAAAAATTAAAATTGTGCATATAATATATATTTCTTCAATATACACTGGTGTCCAAAAGTTAAGCATAATTGGTAATTATGTGAATAAAGAAGGAACCGTAAATCAGAATGGCGGGAAACGTGATATGCGAGTGTAAAATGGTTATAAAATAAGGAAGCAAATCAAAAGAATGATAATAATTAATTTTATTATCCAAAGTAGCAGTTTGAAAGAAAACTGAGCATAGCAAGTATTCACACTTTAAAGAAAAGATGAAGGAAAACATTAAATAAAATACTGATGCTGTAGTTTAATAAAGCGTGTGGTCACCTCTGACTGCCAGGCACGCTGCGCAGCGATTTACCATACTTGCTATGAGATGATGAATGAGTTGTGGGCTCAAACGGTTCCAAGCTTCTTGGAGAGCTCTCTTCAGTTCTGTAACGAAACTTGGTGGGTGCGAAAGGGCTGTAATTTGTCTCCCGAGCATATCCCATACATTCTCGATAGGATTTAAATCAGGGGAGTTCGCAGGCCACGACATGCGCTGGATGTTTTCTGTTTCAAGGAAGTCATCAATCAGCACCGCTCGGTGACATGGCGCATTATCATCCATGAATATGAAGTCAGGACCGACAGCATCTCGAAACAAGCGAACATAAGGCTCAAGAACTTCGTATCTGTATCTTTGAGCAGTCCCAGACAACGTGTCAAAGAAATGGAGGTCTGTGCGGCCGTCCATCATGATGCCTGCCCATACCATTACTCCCCTTGATGGAAAATGATGTCTTTCCGTTATGTTTCTTGGTTCAAAACGTGTTCCACGTTCTCTCCATATCGTTACCCGCCGAGAATCACTACTCAGACTAAACCGGGACTCGTCACTGAACATCACATTGGCCCACTCCAATGTTGATGTTTCAAACTCCAGTTCAAACGAGCGCGTTTATGCGCAGACGTGAGGAGAATGCAAACTGCTGGTCTTCTGGCATACAGGCCAGCATGATTGAGTCTCCTGTAAACAGTTTGTCTCGAAATTCGTATTCCTGTGGCGACTGTGAGCGCCGAACCCAGTGCTCTGGCAGTACTGCCCCTCTGACGTCGCGCACTTATTACCAGATATCTATCTTGGTGAAGGGTTGTGACTCTTGGTCGACCTGATACTGGTTGTCGGGTAATATCTCCCGTTCTTTTGAAACCTCTGCCCAGTCTTGAGGTCACAGACTGGTCCACATTCAGAATCCGAGACACTTCGGTTTGTGATCGTGAGTATTCCAGCGATTCTTTCTTTCGTAAACATGTCCAATTGGCGTCTTTGTGCCATCACTCACCTTGTTTGATGGTTAACAACGTTCCTTCGCACAGCAGTTGCACGAAACTTGTCTGAACTGCGTATGCAGCGTGAATCGGTTTCTCCACGTTCCGACATGCGCCAGTGTTTCGCGCAGGACGTAGTCGACTGAAAAGTTTTGCATAAACCCAATGCTTCTTCTTCACCCAATTAATATCCGCAAGACATTTTGAATAATTTTACGAATATTTACTCTATGTTTTTCGCATTTTACGATTTATGCTTAACTTTTGGACACCAGTGTTTTTATCAAAACAAGAAACAGACAACATAAAACATAAGTATTTTTTTTTCAATTTAGTTAAATAAAAAAATATTTTAATACGAATCCTATTCGTGCAAAGCTTGGCGTAATATCGCAATATCAGTGGTATAATTTGTGATTTGCAATTTCGAACGATTGTCAACATACAGTTGTTAAACGATTTCTTTACGAACTAAAAATACTGTTCGCATGACAAAAGATTCGCTCACATAGATATTTAGCAACAAAAGCGAAAAGCAGAGTACATGCATTTTTCTTCAAACAATTAAATCTCTCCGAAAACGACATCCAAAAATTTAAAAATAACAAATAAATAAATCAATAAAATTATCTGTAGAGTTATTTATCCGATTCTTTTCGTAAATCACGTAGGTGTTGCTTTCCATAATTCTGTGTGAAGATATTAATAAAATAAGCTCTATTTCAAAATTATCAGTTTTGAAAACTTTCATCCACTCAAAAATTGTCAAATTTGTAAAATAGTGCCATTGAGAATTCTGCCGCGTGCCATAAGTTGCTAACCCCTGCTATAGAGTATTTTATTAATTGAATTTAATTAAAATTCCAAATACACTTTATGCATGTTTTAATTAAGATTCCAAAATCACTTAACACAAACAAGTAAATACATGCAGCAATTGTAAGCCATACCAGACATCACTCCATCTTCAAGATTTCTGCCTCTAAAAACTTGCCTAGACACGTGATAAGTAAAATCCTATTCCCTCTGCTTAAGAGCTCTGAAGAAGGCTAGCCAATGGTAATCTTTTCTCGAGATGATTTTAACCCATGAAAAATGATCTCCAATCCCAAACGTTTAACACAGCGAGCACCTTCAAAAATAAATAGTCTTAATTTAAAGACAGAATCCCTTTATGGATGTTTTAACTCTGAGAAAATCAAAAACAATTGCATTCCTATAGATGCAGATATCGCGAGCTGTAAAATTCATTATGCAAAATAGATCGTCGACTGCCATCAGTGAGTTTATGGAACATCCATTTCTAAGAGGAGGCCATTTGTATGGGAGATTATGTAGAAAAATAATCACATCGATATACAGCAGCGCCCCAGATGGTCCGTTCCCAACAGAAATACAAAACCACCAACATCCTTCTCCCGGTAAATACTTGCACAGCTCCTTCTGCATCACTTCATCTGCTCCGCTTTTGCCTTCTGACATTTTAAAGATGCCTGCAACGAATCACTCCGGCTAAAAATATCTTTTTCGTATAAAATGCGCCTAATTAAACTTTAATTTAATTTCGTTCCCTTGGAACAGGAATTTTTGTGACGGCATACTCTCTCTCGGAGGCTGCACCGAAGAGGGAGATATTTTTAAATGGGCTTTCCCCTTTCTGTACATGATACAGGAAATGTTTTTTTAAAGGAAAATATAAACAGAAATAAATAATAAAAGTTGGTAGGTAAGGTTTAGCTAATGGAGCTTGAAATTTAAATACGCGATGCTTTTCCGTAGAAATCTTTTTGATTTTAATACATCGGGGTTGTGGGGGAAAAGTAGATCGCTTGGATAATATATTCTTCGAGTTCCTATTTTGCTTATTCCCTTTTACCGACCGTCGGGAATTTGGTAGTCGAGGCTGAATTTTTTTCTCTCCTTTGATAATAACGCTGTGTGAGTTTCTGATAGGTTTATATGAATATTTATAGTGATGTATGCATTTCGACGAGTTGCGTGTTAAAGGAAGAAAAAACCGTATTTGAAACAAGAATTTATGAATAAAAGTAATGGCGTTCGATACTTCTTGAGTTAAGAAGATGAAATTTAAAAGCGTTAACAAAAAAAAAAAAAAATGGAAAATGAAAGAAATATTTAATTAATCCTCATTTAAAAGTCATTGCACTTCTTTTTAAATTGTTTTTGATTCAATTCTTGATACTTATTTAAGATTTTTAAATTTCTTCAGTCTTTTATGTAACTTAAATAATACTTTCACAAAAACAGGCTTTTTTTAACTGTGTTCTGGATAAAAATACAAAACTCGCATGTTCGAGCATTTTAAAATATTTATTAATTTCCATTTTCTTTATTATTCATACTGTTTATACAAATTCATAAACTGTGAAAGAAGTGAATTTTGAACTTGAAGATTAAAAACAACAAAATATCTTGTTCAAGTAATTTAATTTGAGTTTCTACACATTATAGAGTGTTTGATTAATTGAATTTTAATCAACAAACTTTTTTTTATGATCCAATAAAAATATTTTAAAAGGAAATATTGGATATGAGAAAAAGCTTGGCTTAATTTTTAATTAAATTTACACAAATTTTTTCACAATTACTCCCCGTCAACTAATTGTGTTTGTACTGTCTTGATTGTCTGCCTACCAACGACACACCCAGAAGCAACGCAAACGCTATTGGCGACGAACTTTGTAATTGTGAACCACGGCCAATGACTACATTTGAATTTGTACTTGACTTTTCAAGCTTACACACGCTGCAAACGAGATAGCTTTTAATTCTAACAGATTTAACGACTTTAAAGACGGATCTTCAATGGCAAAATGATTCAACGGAAAACACTCCAGCCATGAGTTAGTAACCATGACAATTAGGCTACCGCGATCATCTTTTCCACATGACGATCTTTATAAGAAAAAGAAATTAGGGTTTGAATCCGAGACTCAATGCGAATATCCGTGTATTGGGTCTTTCACGGTCTTAAATGTAAAAAAGTATAAACCAGAAGGGGATACCAAAAAAATGTGATGTTAATCGTTAAAACGAATCAATAAGTGGTCCTGGATTTTTTCCCTACCATGATAACAGATAATTGGTCTTATCTCTAATATTCCCTAAGGAAAAAAAATTAGCAAAAGAAACTAAAGGAGCCTTCACTCGTAAGCAAATTTGGATTTATTAAATAATTTTTTTGTGAGAAAAGATATTGACTGTAAGTTGAAACTCAAACCATCTGGAAAAGCCCTGAAGACATGTATCAAGTGGGGTATTAAAATGAAAATCAAAGAGTTCAAAACTTGTACGGAAAAAAACAACAATAACGTTATCCTAAAAAAAAATTTTTTTTTTAAAGGCCAGAGCTATCATTGCCGACCCAACCCTCTTAACCAGTCTGCCCTCGATATAAAATTCCAATAATTATCACCAATTAACTCATCTATAATTAATTAAGAGAGTGTCAAGGTGCCTTTTGAATGGCAATAGAAGTCGCTTTTTTTAACAATAGAAAGGGATTTTTTTTAAATTGCGAGCACAAAAATCACTGCTTTGTGTGATGCGATCTTTTTCCCCCTCTCACACAAGAAAACTCCTCATCTCTCTCTTAAGAAAAGATAAAAACTTCACAGCTTTAAGTTAATCATCGCATTATGTATTCGTTACACAATTACAAGCCCCACAAAAGGCATCCTCTGACATTCTTTTGCCAATTAGGCGCACAGAAGAGGGAAGAGAAGAGAGGGGAAAAAATCCCTCCCTCTTTCCCTACCAAATTAGAGTAATGGATGATATAATCTATCCAGAAAAATTAGCCTTGAGCAACTTTTATCGCCCTTCTCACTGGTAATAGAGTTAACTGCTTTCAATGGAGATCGGGCATTTTTCTTTCGCCTAATGATTGCGCAAGTTATGGCAGCATTGATTAGCCTAATGAAGGCTCCTCAACCCCCCTCGAGCGGTACTTAAAAGATCCTGAAATGCGAATCATTGGAGCGATTTCCAATACTATTAGAAGCACACGGAGACGGATTTGTTAATTGATTGTGAAATTGAAACTAATTTTATTTGAATGCGCGTTCGCATGGGATTGAAGAAGACAAGTCCCCAAGTGGAGTTATTTTTGGAAAGGCGCGGTGTGTAGAGGATTCGAAGAAGGTTTAAAGCAGGCCCCGAGATTGGTTTTGATGTTCTGGAAGATTATGTTAATTGCTGGGTCTAAAAGGATTTTACGATTACTTTATGATGTGTGCTAGCTTTTCACCGCCGCGTCTAATCAAAATTCGGTCTTACTTTACTTACTGAAAGGCTTCGTTCGTTAAAGTTTTTAATTAAGAGCATTTTTTTTCGGGGGCTTGTTTAGATAGATTGGTAGTTTCTCTGTCGACTCTGTTTCAGGTTATGCCGAAGGTAAAATATATTTTTAACTGAGAATTCTTTCTGCCCTGGAACCAATAAATGGCCGTAATAGCCGAGTGGACAGGGTCGCGAACTCGTGGTCGAGTTCTCGTATCACTAAAAACCCTCTAAATATAAGGGTTGGTGCACATTCAATCTATTAAGCCTCTAAAGTTCTCACTTTGGCGCGGTGTAAAAGTTTAAAGAGTGGGGTTATAGTTTGGATGTCACCTTCGACACTTGAGTGGTACAAAATTAAGAGGTTCATCGTCAATATACTGAAGACCCTTCGTGCGACATCAATAAACAATCAATCAACCTAGAACCAATGTGAATCAGTTTAGAGCATTTTGATTTGCATCACACAAGTTTTTTAAATGTTTATTTACGTTCGTACTTTGAAGCTCTGGCGCTGTTGGCAATAAGCCTCAAAATTTTGAACCATGGTCAAATGACGAGGACAACACCTGAGTAGGCATCTTATTCTTTCTACAGAACACCAACACGAAAACTTTAGGCCTCGACATAGTGGGTCTTTTGTCAAACCCACGATTCGAAGACTCCAGCTACGAATTCGCAATTATGACCACATGACATGTAAGAAAATGCAGTTTCAAAACATTGAAAGTAAATTACTGAACTAGGAAAAGACATTCATAAAGATTATAACAGATTTCAAAATAAATTTCACGAAATAAAATGTGGACATATCAATAGGATATTCTGGTGACGCATCACCTGTGTATTTATCAAAGCTTTAAATTAAATAAGTGAAAGCAGTTCATTCGACCACTATAAATCTCGCACTTAGTCAAGAAAATGAGTCTCTAAGACAAGATGACTTCAAAGGGGATACTTCATTATTTAAACTCTTAATAAAAAACATTATTAAATTTTTCGTAAAATGAAATAATAAACACGAACAAAGGCAATGCAGCCCCATGAGGCAAGTTGTTTCAACATAACAATAATATGAAACTCGTCTTTTTAAAGAACTGATTTGTAACATTGAGAATGTATTTAGGCAAAATAAAATAATACCAACACCCCTTTGGCAACAGAAAAAGGATGTGAAATTGCACCAAGACCACAAAATGCTGACAAATCCAAAGTGCTGCTCGTCCCCTTATACTTTTCTTATAAGTTCCCAATTTGCTGCCATTTTTTTCCTCTGCCAAGGGAGAGAGACCAATAGAATCCAGCCATGTATATTTGTTTTAATCTTTTCAATACACAATGCATCTCTTTAAGTCAGATTTATTATTGCTATATATTTCACATATTAGTTTTAACAGAAAAAATATTCCAAGATAAAAGAAAAGTGTTTTCAATGTATTGTTTACCAAAGTTGCACTCAGAAGCTCTATTGATGATAGACCTTGAATTTTGAACTATGATTTAATGTAGAGGATTACATCCAAATTGGTGCATCCCATTTCGAAACTTCCACACCATGTCAATGTGGGAAGTTTATGAGGATTTTGAGGTTTGACAGATCTATATCTACAAGATGGATCTTTAGTGTCACCCATACGTGATAAAAACATCAACCATGGCCATTTTTAAAAATGAAAACAGACTTGCAAGTGGGGGGGGGGGAGTGAGAGAGAGTTTATTAACATCACACAATAAAGCCAATTGAGGTCTACTGGCAATGGACCTCATTTTTTTTTAAATCTCGGTCAAATGACAAGGATGACACAAGACTGGCATCCCCTCTCCAAACTGCCACACTAAGTCATGGGAAGATTATGACCTTTGACAGATTTAACAGGAATCAATCCCTCTACATGATGGGTCTTCAACAGCACCAGGACTCAAACCTGTGATACGCTGGCCACAAGTTTGTGACTTTAACCCCTAAAGCTACAGTAGTCACTGAAAAAACAGAGGGTAAAACAAAAATAAAGTATGAATGAAGCCATTACCAAAATGGCACACAAAGTACACATAATTTTGTAGTGTCCACTGAATTAAGAGTGCCAAAGATATAATCTGTAAAGTTCCTAATGCTATAATGATACTTAAATGCACTTATTTAACCTTTAAATATTAGAGAGACATTCTAAGCAGGGACATTTTAAGGCATGGCCCAACTGGGATTGGCCTTATCTCCTTTTCAACTTAGCCTTCATAAGATCATGACTTGAATAATTTTAACAGTCAAATGTTATTTTCCAGACGGATTCCCTGAAAAACTGGGCTTTTAAAACTGTATATCAACTGCAACAATGGTAAGACTGCATTATTATGTGATGACCATTATTCATATATAAACCTAGGCTTACCACCATACACCATCATTACTAAAGGAGGTAAGTGGTCGAGACGGTTTGTTCGATTATAAGTGATGCACATTTGTATCGAGTTACTGTTTGTATAAGTATTTGCGACGTACATCTCCTTTTAAGGGTTAAAGGTGGAACCTACATTTGTGCAGGGGTTCAGAGCCTCAAGACGTCTTAAGACATTCCTGCTTATAATGCTTCTTTTTAGTTTTCATTCATAAATTGCCTCTTTATTTCCCCTCATGAACCATCAAAGTATTTCACATGTTTATACAATAAATATAACTTTACATCTCTCATTCAAAACATAATATTCTTTTTAGTTCAACATCATCAGTCATGAACATTAAATATTACACATGATTTGAACACTTAAGTTCTATAGCTTCTAACTATATATTAAACCAATTAAGTCATTACAAGTATATATCTATACTTGTTATGATTAACCTTACACTTCCTGTGTGGGTGGAAAAATTGTCCACAGGAATCTTTGAGTTTGGAAAAGGGACAGCATTAGAAAAGTGTACATTTACACTTATGACTTAACAAAACTTTACCTTTTTGTGATGATGTATTATTCAAAAGAAAGCATTATGGGAAACAGGTGTGTCACATATGCATCCATCCCAAATGTTACTGACCGCCGGATGATGCGCTAGTGAATCAGTTTTGTACTGATTGTTTCCATAGAAAGATACATTGAATGGCCTTCCACCCAATAAGGGGGTTTGAAACTAGTGTATATATGACACACCTGTTGGTAGCAAAAAGATTAAAGAAAACTTGCATACAATAATTTGGTGTTTTTCATTAAAGTAATAATAAATGAACCAGCTACAATTTTTCAAATATAAATAGGATTTCCACAAATATTGAAGACATAAATAAATTTTATTTTCTAATTTAATTTAATTTTCAATACTTGTACTTCATAAAATTTGACAAATCTAACACATTCACTGCTAACTATGAGATCTTACACTGCACTACAGATTTACAATGATTGAAATTAAATTCTTGGCATTCAGGACAAGATTCTCTAAATTTTCTTGGCAGTGATTGAGTTAAAGGAAAGAAAGATTACACTAACTTTCTTCATATAAAACATGCTTTTCCTTTGGATTGGGCATTTTTTTTTATTCTTATAAATATTCCCTTTCATTGCAAACAAATATTTTTTTAAATAAAAAGGGAGGTTAAAAAACGATTTATATAAGAAAAACAATAAAAAATTACTCAATCCTAAATTTTTTTTATTGCTTGGAAACTAACAGATCTCAATACAAAAAAAAAAAAATTAATTAAATACATGCGCAATTCATTTTTACTACTAAAACCTGTTAATTGAAGAAAAAAATTCAATTTCATAAATTTTTTCTCACTGTGCACATGAAAGTATAAAACCAATTCAGAAATAAAAGTAATTAAATAGAGATACATGTTACATTAATTTTTTTTTTAAAAGGGAGGGGAAAAAAACCCATTTCTCTGAAACTGAAAGACTAGCACTTGTTAGCACCAAATTTAATTAGTTTCCAATTCTTAAATTATGAATCAATTGATTCAACATATTTATTCTATAATATTTTAATTACAGATGTAAAATGTCTAGAAATAGTATACTCAATTTTTATTGAAAGACATATATAAGAGAGTAAAACTTAGGGTTAATTGAATAATGATTTTTTGATGTTTACATACACACACAGACATGTATGAAATAAATCAAATGTAATCAAATCTGTCACTTTATATAAATCCTTTTATTGCTTTCATAAAATGCACTTCAAAGTTTTTCAAAATCCAGAGCTTAAAAGTATTTAATAAAACTATTCAACAATTCTTAAAGAAGACAGTAAATTACATTCATGTTTCATAGTGAATTATATTCTACAAAGTGAGCCTACCAATGAATTATTGATGAAAAATACATAAAATGAAATATGAGAGAAACCTAATATACATATCACTCCTAGCAAAATAGCAAGAGTCATGTTATTTGCTGAAAAAGATATATTTCTCAAAAGAGATCATTATTATCTTTACATTTTTGTGATAAAGTTTTGATTATTTGGTGAAGAATAAAAGAACACTGAAAAAGAACAAGTTCTTTGTATTATAAAGAGCATCTAGCACTTAGTGTTTCCAATGTACTTACATTTAAAAAAAATATTTGTTTGAAAACAAATTATGACCATGAAATTTCACTTGTCAGTAACTTTAATTAAGTGATGTATTAAATATACATAGAGTCTCAACAAGTACTCACTAACTTAAAAGGAGTATGGTAAGAGTAAATAAATACTTTGAAATTCTCGTTATATATATGTTCAATGTCATTTTCTAAAATATAAAATGCATAGCATACTGATATACATTTTCATTAAATATATCTACTGAATATCTGCAGTCAAACATAGAGATTAAAAAAATAAATACAACCACAAAGAAATGTCATTTTGAGTACATAAAAATTATTTTAAGATGTCAAGTAGAAAATAACAATGTTTAATTTCTCTCCCATATTTATATTTTTCGAGAGGTGTAATCTGTTTAATATACTCTGTAGTATGATTTGGCTACTAATTAAAACTCAAAATTATTTGACTAGAAATATTGTAACTGAATAAAATACAAAATAAATTTCAGTAAAATCAAGCGTATAACGCACACCCTGAACACGAAAAATAAGATCGAAATTTACGGATGCGTGTTATAAAAATGCGAGCTTTAAAAATAGAAATTATTAACATAGAAAAAATTTTTTCTTCTAACTAAAACGAAATACTGTTTCTTTTAAGAGATGACATTCTTTATGAACTTAAAGGGTTGTAGTTCTAGAAATGCACTATTTTTTCAAAAGCCTGGGGTGATACCTCAAATTATATAAAAAAAATAAGAACATTTCATACATACAAATTAGATTCCTTCATAAAAAAGGGGGTGCTTATTATACTACATATGTACTTAAATATCAAAAATTGTAGCTTGGAAGTATAGGTGTGTGTTATACACCGAATCTTATGGTACGCTGGATGTATGAAAGATAGCTTAATTTAAAAAGTAATAAAATTAAATTATTATATAGCAAAGGATAATAAAACTTTAAAAAATATTTAGAATTGGTCAAAAGTGAGGTATAAAAGGAAAAAAAAGGCAGCTTATATTTAAAAAATATTTTAATATTTTCCAGCTGCATCAAAATTTCTACTCGATCGGTCACCACCTTTAGGACCTCTGAATTTCTTTTGACCTCCATGTCGACCACCACCTCGGCCTCCTCCTCGATAATCACCTAAAATTTAAGTATTAGAAATTATATTAAAAACAATCATTTAAACATACTTGAAAAAGCAATAACCTTATCAACTAAAACACTTTAAATATTGCTGAACTTTTTATTGTTTATTTATTTCACACTTTGATGTCACACAAGGCTATTGGCAATGCACCTCATAATTTGAGAAACATTCGACAAAGCTAAACTGGCACCCCACTCTCCAAACTTCAGCACCATGCCTATGTCAGCGCAGACAAATTAAATACACACTGCTGTAAGAAATTAAGAGAATTTGTATATTTTATTGAATTGCATGAAAAGAACTGAACTGAATGAAAAACTACTACTTCTAGATAAAAATGCAAATCTTGTACAGCAAATAAGTGTAGGCGGAGCCAGCAGAAAAACAGGCTTTATAAGTGCATGCAAGTTAAAATGTATTTGATTGGCAAGCAGACATCAGTGAATTTCTTGGTGTTATTTTGAAGCACTCGGTTCAATTCAAATTGAAACAGTAAAAATGAGTAACCACCAAGGTTTATATGATGGAATGAGGTGGCGAATTGTTGGGAGGCTAGAAGCAGGCCAATGTCAAGCCAAGATTTGTAGAATTCAATTTAATGCCCAACTTTATGTGTAACTTATGGAAACAGTTCCAGGATACTGGATCCTTTGAGGAAAACACCTGAGAAAGGTCGTCCAAGAGCCACAATGGGTAGAGAAGATCACCATTTGTCGATTATAATGAGGTGTAACAGAAAGGCCACAGTTTTTCAGCTCACTCGTTACTAGTATGCAGCCACAGGAACCAGTGTATCAAGGGTGAGTGTTTCAAAAAGGCTTTGTGAGAGAAGGTTGTTTGCCAGAAGGACCTACTATTTGTGTCCCGCTCACGTCTATGAACAGGAGAGTCCATTTAGCATGGTGAAGACAGCATATGAATTGGAGTTATGGATCAATGGGCCACTGTTCTGTTCATTGATGAGTCCCATTTCAACCTTAAACACCGATTCTCGTTATACGTTCATATGGAGAGAACCAGGGACCTATCCTCAAATGTCCTAGAAATCGACAATTACGGTGGAGGAAGTTTAATGGTCTGGACAGGCATCATGTTGGATGGCCGTACACCTCTCCATGTCCTTGAAAGAGGCTCTGTGATTGGTGTGAGGTATAGGGATGAGGTCTTGGAGCCCTACGTTTGCCTTTTCGGGGTGCATATGGCCCCTGAGTTCATTTTAATGGACGATAATGCAAGGTCACATAGAGCTCTTCTAATCGATGAATTTCTAGAGTGAGGATATTTGCCAAATGAATTTGTCAGCCAGGTCTCCAGACCTCAACCCTACAGAGTATGTCTGGGACACTCTGGGGAGGGCAATTGCAACTCGCAACCCCCTTCCAAGAACCATCCAGGAAATGAAAACAGCATTGCTGAACGAGTGGGACCAATTGCCACAAGACCTGATAAACTGCCTTATTTCAAATATGACATCACACTGCAAGGTCTGTAGAGCTGTAAGAGGGGGGCATTCCAACCATTAACCCATTTCTTTTCTTTATTTAGCAATCACTGTTTTATACCTTCCAACTCCAATGAGAGTTACACTTGATCAGGTATGTGTGCGTTGCAATTGTTGTTTGGTTATTCGATCTGTATTGCATCAATGTAAGTACATATCAAATTTCATTAAAATCAGTCCAGTAGTTCTGAGATAATCGATCAAGCCTGAAAACTCTTAATTTCTTAACCAGTGTACATCAGCCTCTCTAAACAGTAGTTTTACAGTGATATCCTGAATAGACAGAAAAAAATTACTGGTCACAAGTTTGCAACCCTGATCATCAAACTACTGCTTTCACATTTTAAATATTGTCATCTTTCAATTTAAATTTCCAATCCCCTTCCCTCAAATTTCAGTTTAACATATATTATCTGACAATATTTAAAAAGTAATCATTATAACATTTTTTATTAACATATCTATTGTAATTACTTTAATAATTGCCTTGAGGATTGAAGGAAATCCAAAGCACTTGTGACATACACAGAGATGGTAACATCACCAAATTGTTGGGGTTAAAAATAATTGTATAAAAGTACAAATACAATTTTTTTTATTTTACTGCCAAAATAAAAGATCTATTCCAAATAGAAGTTTTAAAACACATAACTTGACATAATACTTTCATTTAACTCTCAGTTCTAAAAATTAATATACAATGAGAGAAGAGAGAGGAACCATTTTTATTGATCAACTTCAATTTAAAAGGATTAGAACGATTATTAGAGCAATGAAAAATAAAGCACTAAATAGTTTAAAATCTGCATTTATTTTGGTAAAAATTAATGCCAGAGAAATTTCAAGTGCAATATCTCAGTCTACATATTTTAATGATGAGAATAAATATATAAAAAAAAATAGTATGATACAACAAAGCTTTTAAATGCAAAGTTCCTTAAATTGAATTTTTTCTAATATTTTTTTTTAAACTTTTACTGAGATTCAGGCATTTTTTTAAAAAAAAACAAAGAATAGTACAATTTATTTAAAAGAAAGATATTACGAACATTTAATATTTAGTGGCATCTCTGTTGATATTAATAATGCCACATACATGATCAAAAACACTCAGTACAGTAGTTTTTAAAAATTGTTTTCATATTTCACATTTTTCAAGAGTTCATTTTTGTCCTTTGCAACGGTGACGTATGTATTGTAAGATAGATACTTTTGGTTGGAAGACCTCCAAAATCTTTAAATAGATCTTCTGATCATGGAATCATAAAATGCTTCAGTACTTTTACATATACTTCAGAATTTATCTTTCCTGTTAAATTGTACAGCTTTCCTAAGCATATTCCCAAATTATGTCTGAAGTATTAAACTTCCTAGAGCATTTCAAGCAATCTTTAGAAAAAGCTTCTTGTGCACAATGCCAGACATGGATAATACTCGAATTATTGTGGAAAACACAACACAAGGATTCATAATTAAAAAGTCATTATTCCAGTCTTGATCATTTCATAACAATCTGTCTTGGCACTGCCACATAGTCTCAAGCAGTTTTCTATGAACTTAGGAATCCACCTAAAATGGTTTTTCTTCATGATACATCAATGCATTTTATCTTACCTTAAAAGTATCTGTTACAAATCACTATAGGTGCAGTTATTATTAAAATCTTGTACTTTAGAACATCACTTAAAAATTTTACACACAACTCCTTTTTGACAATCCTTAGTTAACTGATTTTTTGCAGTGTTAAACCAAAATTGTAGCCTGAGCAAAGACTGCAGTCTTTTGTGTAGCCCATTTTAAATTTGCAACTCACTAAAACAGACTTTGAAATAAGATTTCATAGGTGTCATTTATACAAATGTTATAATCAACACAGATCACAATCAAAAAATTATAAAAATATTTTGAATCACCATTTGGAATACAATATTTTGAATTAACTTTAAGAACAATGAAATGGAATTTATATTTTAATTTATTTGAACAATTTCAATAATTTTTCAAATATTTTTTTTTTTTGACACATGTGAATAATTTATGATTCATCAGCTTATTACAATAACTTTATTTTTGTTCATCATTATTTTTAGATACCATACATTTTATAAAAGGTAATGCCTTTTGGGTAATTCTGATATTTTGAATTAAAAACTTCTTAGAATTCAAAACTACACTGACACCTTCTTAGACTAAGGTATATTATAATCAAATTTTGAATGAGTTTCATTGAAGACCTGAGTGGTTATTAATGTCACATTACAAAGTAAGAGGGTTAGTAACAAACTTTATAATTTTGAAAAATTTTCAAATGAGAAGGATGACTCCTGTGACTTGCACTCCACTCACCGAATGTCTACATCATGCCAACATGGATTTGGAAATTTGATAGATTTAATGTGTACCAGCTTTTTTGAATGGTGGGTCTATTATTTAAGTGCTAGTTATTAACAATTGTAACTTCTATCAAATAAGAATTAGTTTCTTTTTAACAGATTCAAATCATAAAAAAATGTTTATCACCTTTTCCTCCACCACCAGATCTTTTTGACCAGCCTGGCATTTCAACTGGAGGCCTCTGTTCTTTGGGTCGGCCCCCTCTATCAGGTACCTGGAGATGAAAATGTGTTTTGAATACTTTACATTTCTATTTATTTAGCCAATTTAAATCTAAATAAATTTACCAAAGAATAAAGATACTAGTGGTTACAATATGGAACAACAGTTCTTCAAAACATATGAACAAAGGGAAGAAAACATGGTAAGCAGGAATTAAGAGTCCTAAATCATTTCATTCCAATGAATTCTAATGTTTGATAAAATATATGAATGTGTTTTGGGGAAATTTCTAAACATAATAAAATACACTTAGTTACATATTATTTGAAAATGTCTTGTAATATTTTATATACTTTGTTGACTTGTATAAATTGTATTATTAAATTAAATAGAATTAACTACACAGATTAATCTACTTGAGATATTATGAAACTAAATAAACTTTTAATTTGCACTGAAATATAAATCATCACAGATAAATTTTATTCTGAATTAGAAAAAAAATTTCTTGAAAAAAAAATATGAGTAAAAAATTATTAAAAATATGAAGTATTATAATTTTGGATTTTAATTACCGTAAAATCTGGCATTTAAACATATAAAACAAGATCAAAATTTAGGAGTGCGTGTTATAAGGCAGGTATAAAAATGAGTCTTAAAAATAAAAAAAAAGATTAGCATAGTGTCAGGGTCACGCAATAAATTTATTATATCACTCATTATGACATGATGTAATGGTTTAAACGAGCTGCTTGTGTATCTTGTCCTTGGCAAGGAGCCAAAAGAATGTAGTAAATAGATTTCTCTGGAATAAAATGGTGAATTGATGCTGCTCTGATGAGTTTAGTTTTTCTTTAGTATGAATTGGGTTCACGGCTGACATTTGTGCGGGGAAACCCCAATGGATTTCGAATCGTTTCAAAGATTAAGGATTTAAAACTGTTTTGAAGATTGAGGATTTCGAATTGGTTCAAGAATAAGAATTGCAAACTGTTGTGAAGCTTGGCGACATTAAAACTGTTTTGAAGATTGTGAATTCCAGTTATATCCAACGGTTGGTAAAATGGCGTTTTTAGGAAGAGCTTTGAAGGTAGATTTGAAGTGTTTGGCGGAAGAATTAGGAGAAACTGTAACGGAAGAAATGAAAGTTTATGCTTTAAAAAATATGATATTAGCAAGTGAAGAGTATGAAGAGGCGTTCGCGAAAGAATTACAGCACAGAATAGTAAGTGAAAGAGAAGCAATAAAGTGCCAAGAAAGAGAAAATGAAATAAAGCGTCAAGAAAGAGAAGATGAAATAAAGCGCCAAGAAAGAGAAGATGAAATAAAGCGTCAAGAAAGAGAAGATGAAATTAAGCGTCAAGAAAGAGAATATGAATTAGAAAAGTTGAGGATAGAAGCTTCGATAAGGAATAATGGTTTTAGGAGAGAGATGGACTCTCACAATGAAGGAATACAAGAACACATACCAGTTGGATTGCAAAAATTAATGCGTACTTTTGACCCTAAAGAAGGTGATATAAGTTTTTACTTAATACTGTTTGAAAGACAAGCACGAAGAGTTCATATTAAAGAAGACTGGGTTACGAATCTTGTTGGACTATTGCCGCTAGAAATGGCGAATTTGATTGCCAGGGAACCTGAGGAAAAGGCAAATGACTATGAGCATATAAAAAGTATGTTATTAAAAAGATTTAAATTGGGCCCAGAAGCATTTAAAATAAAATTTAAGAGGCATTGTAAATCGACCGAGTACACTAGGCGAGATTTTGGATTTGAGTTGGCGAATTATTTTAATGAGTGGATTTCGGGACTAAATATCTACGATTTTGACAGTCTGAAACAACTTGTCAGAACAGATGAAGGAACAAGTATCCAGGGATATACAACAACATTTTATTGATGATTGGGGTAGAATTGTTACAGTTGACGATCTTGCTGAGAAGTTAGATGATTATGAAAACGCAAGGCAATATAATCAGGCCAATCAATATTTCTGATTGGAATAAATTATATCAAATATCAAATAATGCGCTCTTCACCAAGGAATTTATTCCTTCTATTCAGAGTCGTTTAAAGGCTAAACACTATCACACACATCCTAATTTTATACTTACCCAGTTTCTAACTGGGCATGGAAACTTTAAAGCCTATTTGAAGTGCTTCAATTTGTCACCTACTGACCAGTGTTCTTGCTCCAGTGACACAGTCCAGGATGTCAAGCATCTAATATTTGCTTGTGCTAAATTCTCTTCCGAAAGACGTACTCTCATGAATTGCCTACAAAAGAACAATATAGCGTGGCCTCCTCCTTTCTCTGCCTTTGTTCAGAGCAAGTCTTCTTTTACATCGTTTTGTGCACATATTAATAGCATTTTTTCTCGTATTGTTTAGATTGTAAATTTAAATTTTTTTATTATATTATTATTATTCGTGTTTTTTCTAACATTTACTGTGTATCTTTCTGTTTTTTCTTCTTTTTTTTTGCAAGTGCATATATATATATATATATGTCTGTGTGTATATTCTTAAGTATTTGTGTGTATGTATGCTTTTTATGCATTTGTATTTTGAAAATCTTCTAATCACACATGTGCTACCAAACCTCCACCATTGTATAATTTTAGTTACTGAATGCCTCCGTTTTTGCACGTGAGCAATCTTGTATTTTGTTCTGTGTTTATTGTATTTGCATCCCTTCTTGTTTCTTTTTACCTTTTGATTCCCATTTGTGCTTGTATCCCTGTACTTAAAACTTCCTACCACTATTGATTGAGTATTGGCTTACGTTTGTAAGCCTTGTGTTATACTTGTTGGCACACAAGGAGTCTAAATAGAGTTTCAAAAAAAATATATATATATAATCAGGCCACTAAAGCTACTTCGTCTCAACTGTATAGAAATTCCTATCGGGAAAAGCCTGGCACGTTCAATAGAAGATGTCATACATTGAGAGAAGGATATAGAGAAGAATCTAACAACCGCAGTGGATACGATAAGCGAAATTCTTTCCAAAAACCAGTTACGAGTTTTGTGGACGAGTAGGACATTTTGCGAGATTTTGCAGGGATAAGAAAGATGGGAGAGAAAAGATCGAGGGTAAAGTTGCTGATTTAAAGGTATCAGAAGTGCAAGTGGCAGAAGTCAAAGTAGTTGAGGATGAAAGCAAAGTAGTCACAGCGAGATTCAATGGCGAAGTTTTAATGGAAAATAAGAAATGCAGCGCAGTTCATTTAAAAATGTCTGATCTTAAAATAGTAAAAATTTCTTATGGTGGAGTAGAATATGAAGCTGTAGTAGATTCAGGTGCACAAATTAGCGTGTTTAAAAGCAGTGTAGTAGGGAAGGAAGTCGATTACAAAGGATATATAATGTTGCAACCTGCATTTGGTGATTGTTTAAAGGCTGAACGAAAAGAAGTGGATATTGGTTTGGTAACGAATGGGTATATTACGCCGGTAATTAAAACGGTGGTGGCAACTGTGGACAGACTGAACGCTGATATATTTTTAGATACTGAAACTTATGAAGCATTATTAGAACAAGAGAGAATATACAATCCCAGATTTACAGTCGCTGTAAACTTAAGATCAGATTCCCCCCAAAAATTGTTAGATGAAAGTGTAAATACTGAGGAGGAAGAACAGGAGCCAACAATAATAGAATATGATGAGGAGAATGAAAATAACACCGAAAAATTCAAGAACCAGCAAAAGAGTTGCGATACTCTTCAAGAAGTATGGAATTTTGCTAAGCGAAAAAAAGGAGGATATGTGATAGAAAACGATATCCTGTACCATGAAGAGCTGTTGTGCAGAAATAGGATAAAACAGTTAGTGATTTCCGAAATTAGGAAGAGGAAGATACTAGAAATTGCACACGAATCAGTGTTCGGAGCACATCTAGGAGCTCATAAAACAATTCAGAGAATCAAGTTTTAATTTTATTGGCCAGGAATGGTGAAGGAGATTAAAGCATATTGTAGTTCTTGTCATGGTTGTCAGTGCAGAAAAGTAATTTGTTCGGTTGACAAAATTCCAATAACACCTGTATCTCGTCCTGAATTGTCATTCCAAGTGGTAAACGTTGATCTAATTGGTCCTGTAGATCCAGTATCGTCACAGGGACATAGATATATACTTTGTTTGATGGATCAGCATTCTAGATGGCCGGAAGCAGTCCCGCTCAAGTCACTAACGGCTAAGAGTACATGTGAAGCACTGCTCAAAATATTCAGTAGAACAGGCATTCCAGAAGTGATCGTAATGGACAATGCGACAAATTTTACAACAAGTTTAAAGCAAGAGTTTTTGAAGATTTTAGGAGCTTGCCCACGTTTTTCGACACCATATCATCCAGAAGGAAATGGGTTAATTGAGAGATGGAACCAGACTCTCAAGAACATGTTGCATCACATTATTAGAGAGGAAGGAAGAAGTTGGCATAGGCATATACCGTTTTTACTATGGGCTTATCGGGAAGTTCCAAATGCAACTACTGGTGTACCACCTTTTCTGCTAATGTATGGAAGGGAGCCGAAAGGTCCGTTGTCTATATTGAAGTCAATTTGGACTGGAAACACGTTATTACCTATGAATATGAAGGGATCAGTAGAGAGTTATTTGAAAAAATTAAAAGAAAAGTTAGAAGTATCAACCTGGGAGGCAAAGTTAACAAGTGATGTGCAACAAGGTAACTACGCTAAATATTATAACAGGCAAAAAAAACATCGAGAATTTGCACCAGGGGATCAAGTGCTTGTTTTGATACCTGATTCAACGAATAAACTATATTCTAGATGGACAGGTCCAGTTAATGTTGTTAAAAGAGTAAAAGCAAATTCATATTATTTGCGGATGCCTGAAGGTAACTTAAGATTACTGCATGTTAACAAGATTAGAGAATACAAAGCGAGACTTCAAAAGGTTGGAGTTGTTTATGATATCGATGATGAATTTGGTGAGATATATGAAACGCCAACAGTTCCTGCTGCTGAGAAGAATGATGAAGCATTGGACAGAGTGAAGTTGGATTACTTATCTAAGAAGCAACAAAATCAACTAAAAGATCTTTTACATCGACACAAAAGGCTGTTTTCTGGAAAATTAAAAAGAGCTAATGTTGGTGAACACATGATAAAACTGAAGGCTGAGGAGGAGACGATGAAACCCAAAACTTATAAGATACCGGAAAACTTAAAGAGGAAAGTAGACGCACAGATAGACGAATTGTTAGAGTTAGGTCTGATTGAACCTGTTGTACGTGAAATAGCACACCCAGTAGTATGTGTTCATAAAAAGGATGGAACACTTAGGTTATGCATAGATTTCAGAAGTTTGAATGCTCTTACCGTACCGGACGCATATCCAATGCAGAATATGATGGAGTTGAATTTCTTAGTAGGGAAGAAAAAATTTATTACTGTTCTAGATATGTTGAAAGGATATTGGTCTATACCAATGGAAGACAGCAGCAAATATCTAACAGCGTTTCGTACTCATCAAGGACAGTACCAGTGGAATGTATTACCATTTGGGTTAAGAAACGCTGCTGCAACCTACCAAAGAGCCATGTCTAAAGTGGTCCAAACTATATCTGGCTTTGCATGCGCGTATATCGACGATTTAGCCGTATTCTCTGATACATGGGAAGAACATTTAGATCATCTGGAAGAAGTTTTCAAAGATTGGAGCATTTTAACTTCTCAGTGAATTTAGGAAAGTGTGAGTTTGCAAGACAACAAGTTAAATACTTAGGACATGTCATTGGTTCAGGTAGACATTCACCTGACAAAGAAAGAATAAAAGCGATTCAGAACTTAGAGACACCAACGACCAAGAAGCAACTGAGAAGTGCATTAGGATTATGCAATTTTTATAGACAGTATATTCCGAACTTTGCAAAAATTTCTCTACCATTGACGGAGCTCACGAAAAAGAAAGTCCCTAATGAGATTCCATGGAGCAAGGAGGCTGAAAATGCTTTCAAGGAGTTGAAGACAGCACTATGTGGAATTACAGAATTGCAAGTCCCAGACATAGAGAAACCGTACTACTTGCATACAGATGCATCTCAGACGGCGGTCAGATGTTGTCTAGGTCAGTCAGATGGAGAAGACAACATTCATCCCATAGCTTTCGGGAGCCAGAAACTGAATCCAAGCCAACAAAAGTGGTCAACAATTGAGAGGGAAGCGTATGCTATTATTTGGGCTCTGAAAGGATTTGAAACTTTACTGTGCAGAGCAAAGATATTCTTACTAACCGATCATAATCCCCTAGTGTTTCTTACTAGTGCTGCATCCCAATGTCGGAGATTACAGCGGTGGGCTTTGGCAATTCAACGCCATGACATTGAAGCAAGTCACATAAAAGGATCAAAACTAGTTAATGCAGATGCGCTATCCAGACTGTAAGTGTAAACCGTAGTTAAATAAGAACTTTTAGAAGAATTTTAGAATAATTGAACTTTAAACTTTATTTTTAGATGATTAAGTTAAGTAGTATATTTGTGTAAAATTTAATGTGTTGGTTTTTTATGTAGTGTATAATCTTAAGATAGTGCTTAAGCAGTGTTTTTTTTGTGGTGTAACGTGTGACGCTTAGGTTGTTTTAGCCATATTTGATCTTCGGATCTAATATGACTCTCAGGGGGAAGGTGTCAGGGTCACGCGGTAAATTTATTATATTACTCATTGGTGACGTCATGATGTAATGGTTTAAACGAGCTGCTTGTGTATCTTGTCTTTGGCAAGGAGCCAAAAGAATGTAATAGATAGATTTCTCTGGAATAAAATGGTGAATTGATGCTGCTCTGATGAGTTTAGTTTTTCTTTAGTATGAATTGGGTTCACGGCTGACACATAGGAAAAAAATTAAGATTTCTGCATAAATCGAAATACTATTTATCTAAAACAAATGACAATCCTTATGAACTTCATGGGATTTAGTTCTAGAAGTAAACAATTTTTTCTAAAGCTTCGAATAGTACCTCAAATAAATGACTTCAAAACGTAAGAGCATTGCACACATACATTTAGGATTTCTTTTAAAAAAGGGGGTGCATGTTATATGGCAAATATACCAAGAAATTAAAAAATGCCGCTTCAAAGTATGGGTGTGCAAATATTTAAATGTATGACGTAAAAAAAATGGAAATAGAGGATTCAAATACTGACTTATTTTCAAACATGTTTTATAAGACCATACTTTACTCACAGTTGAATGGCAAAATGAATACATCCCCAAACACTCTCGTAACAAGAATGTATATCTTATGCGAGTGAGTGATTTTGGGGTTTATTGGCGCAAGAGCCGATTTCGGCTATACTGCGCCAAACATTTGTTTTAATATCTGTGGTCTAGACAGGAAGAGAAAGAAAGAATGAATTGAATGACAAGAAAGAGGGTCGAAAATAGAGAAGGATCACTAGGGTACCCCGGGTTCATATCTTATGCGAGAAAAGACTAAGAAAATGAATGGGTATTAGTGAACATAGTAATTAAAAGCATTCAGAACAAAAGCAATAGGTTTTATGGAACAAGCTATTATGTGACTGTTATAATTTTAATATTGCTTTTTAGTGAGCTTTTATCTTTGTCAAAAAATTAACCAATTATTCAAAATAATTTCTTTTTTTCTTAATATTAAATAAAGGCATTAAATTTTTTTTTATATGTGTCTCCTTAAATTTTTCAAAACCATATTTTTTTAAATATTAGAAATAAGATTCCTACTGCCTCTTTCAAATTTTTACAATTTGCCCTTCAACCCCCCCCCTTCTTACACTATAGCAAAATTATTTACTATAAATGAAACTGATGATTCAAATGGTATCCCAGGTTTGTTTTTAAATTCATCCAAAGGAATCCACAATTTAATTTGGAATTGCAAAAAGGTCAATTTCAATTCAACATTTTGCAAGATAAAAGTGACCACAATGACATATGATTTGCAGTTTGTACCATTGCTGCCATCAGATGCTGCAGCAAAAGGACCTTATTTCATGCATTTAATCCTGTACTCTTTTTGACTAAAAGCTATCTCACTAATCACAGCAAGTATTTTTGAAGTCCATGTGCATTCATACTGCTCAATAATATCAAACTTTGGAAACATTAAAAAAAAAAGAGAATTAAAAAGGATCAGTAGCCAACCAAATGGAACATTATGTTCTTCAAGAAAAGATTTCAGCAGTACTTCAGACCTGATAACATTTGAATGGACATTGTCCATGAAGACATGATCCAATTTTGAGTAACAGCAACTTGATTTTTCATTTGCAACAAGCTTTCGAATTTTCACACGACGGGCATTATTTCAGCCACCATGGATGCATCAGTCAGCATGACATAATTTAAAAAATGCATATCCCTTTTTGAGAGATGTGTTAATGCAATCAAATTCCTTTTTATAACATTCCCTTATAAGTTTAAAATTACACAATTTTGCCTTTGTCAAGGTAACAATCTACAAAAATAATTCAGCAAATTGAGAAACAAGATATACAAATTAGTTGAGCTTCATACAGTTGCTACAGAGAATGAAAAATAAAAATGCTTGACTTCACGAAACTGCCCATAAGAATAAGTTAGGAACTAAATAAATATAATGTGCAGGATGAAGGACAAACCTCATGAATTTTTTAAAACTTAATGGCAATGAATTCTACAGTTTTTGTTTACTTATTTTTCAGGAGCTTTGTGCACATAAAACAATAAACAGATGTAGGGGAGAAAATAGTTGGTGAATGACTGAAATTTTACAAAAATGCATGAAGCCAATTAAAAGGGTAATAAAAGGCTGAAAGGCCTACATTTTATGTGCTAAGTCTAAAAGTTGGGAGGTAGCATACATATTTAAAAGTTGAGACAAGGATAAAGTCTATTTTAAAAAATTCTGTGTAAATGAAAATTAAAATGAGAGCAATCAAAAATTATATCTTTGATAGTTAAAATACAATGACAGCAAATGGAAGGTTGGTCTTCGAACAGATGAGGATGAGTAAGGTAAACAAAACCTTTATGTAATCTGAGTAGAACCTACTCTGAATGGTTTGAAATTTTTATCCAGGTGCAGCAAAAAAGTTGGCATGATGGAGATAATATATATATAGCAGTAAATAAATTTTAAAAAAAGACTAATAAATCCTAAGAAAAAATCAGACCAAAAGAACCAAGAACATGGAACCATGACAAACCAAAAAAGAGAAATTTAGTACATATATATGCCAGGCTTCAGGCCTGCTGGTAAATAAAGGGAGTTGTCATCTTCAAATATACATGATTTCTTATTGTTCATGCACTATTCCAACATGGCCCACTTGGTGCCTATCCAGATAGAACCAAATACAGATAGAACCAACACACAGAAAGAGGAGTCACCAGTCTCTCTTCTTGATTATTCTCCTATCCACACCAGTGCCCTTTGCTTTAAATAATCCTATCCACCCTAAAATCCCTAAGCGGTAGTAAAGAATTTGCTCTATTTTTATTTATTGCTCAATTAATTTTTAACTTTCCAGACCTGACACACATGTTCTATTGATGATATTGACTATAAAATGATTTTTTATGAAGAATGAAACCTTTAGAACAAGTGATAAACAAGAAAATGCAACAAAAAATACAATGATAAAAAAGTCAATTTAGCATTTCAACAAATTATTAACGACTTTCTTGGGGGGGGGAGGGGTATAAGTAAAATGGACAAATTAAAAATATGAACCATTTTTTTTTCTTAAAAAAAAAAAAAATTATGCAAAATATACCCTGTTTCAGGATTTTACAAATTTCTAAAAATAAACAACATTTCAAACAAATTGCTCAAATGTTACTGATATTTTTTGAAACAATAATTAAATAAAAGAACTGAAAAAAGTTTAAAAATACTCTTTACTCCTCAAAGAAAATACATCTTTTTGATGAATTTTGATTATAAGCCTCATACTAAGTGAACATATTTTGTATAAAAGGTTGTAAATTATCAAGGTCTTAAGATTTTGCCACAATAAAACAATTAAAATGGTAAGATTTTTGAAAGTTTTAGAATTCATAAGTCTAAAATAAAAATATATATATATATATAAGAAACAAAACATAAACTTTAGTTTAAAAAGACTAAAACACAAAATTACATATAAGAGTGATTTTTAATTCAAAGATACGTACTGATGGTATGAGAATTCGATTTACAGATGATTTGGTATTTTTCACAAGCTCATCATTGCTAGTTTTTTCAATGTGAAATATGCCTGAAATCAAAATAAGAAATTATGAATGAACAGAATAAGATAAAATTTTATCTAAATCAATGAAATGAGTACATGAAACAATTGATGAAACATAAAAAAATATGTTATAACTTTCATAGTTTGCAGGTGATTTAAGAGAAATGTCTTAATTTACCTTAACAAGAAAAGAAATTCACTTTCATGTATTTAATTTAAAAGATAAATTTATACTTCATAAAGTAAGTTTAGATTACAAAATGCCATTACATAGTAGCAATAATAATAACAATAAACGATGATTTCCACTTTAAATATTTTTTAAATCCTTTTCTAAAAAATTGTACATCTTAAGTATTAATAACAAGTGAAGAATTCAGCATAAATGATTTTTTTATCAACAGAAATTGCATAGAGAAAAATTATCATCAATGACATAAATTACAAAAAAAAAGTCTCTTGAAGTTAAATTATAAATAAACACATATGCAAGTCAAAAGCTCTCTGTGTTAACAACTGTTACACATAATAAAAATAGATGAAGTCTTGTCTTTAAAACCATTTTCTGCTGGTTTTAAAAACAATGTTAAGATTTTTTAAAAGAATTTCTGCGATAAAAAACATCAATTTTTAAAAAATTATACCGCTTATTCTTATTTGATTAAAAAAAAATTCAAATATGTTATTGCATTAGTTCATTGTAATCTAGCTGAGAAAATAAACAAGTTAATCTTAGAAAAACAAAACATTTTCCATTTAATGAAAATAAATCAATGTTTGGGAAAATTTCACTCGTGAAGTTTCTTTTATTTTCTCAAAAATCAATAAATTGATCATACACAAGCTAAAAATTAGTTGTTGAGAAAATGCATACAATATAATAATATATATTCATTAATTCAAAATACAGTGGTGACCAAAATTGAGGACATTTGAAATTTTTATATTTTTCAACTTTGACATGCATATAAAAAATTAATAGTTTCAGTAATGAAAAGATATCATTTGTAAGCAAATTTAATGCTGAATTGAAGCACAAATTGAAAATTCAAATTATCTTTAATATTTAACAAACTGCATTATCAATATGCCGAAAAGAAATTTAAATGAGTTTAAGAGTGACATAATCAGAATGCAGAGCAAGTTAATCACAATCAGTTGTTTATTAAGAACCAAAGAAATACAAACACAAAAGTATAGATCAAAATTTGTAATTTGATAACACAGGAAAAATTTGAATTTTACTAGCATTTCAATAACAGATATAAATATAAATTGCATTAAAATTAAAAATAATCACTGAGAAAAGAACAAGCAATGAAAAACAATAGCTCATCAAGCTGAAATTGATCGGAAGTTGAAGTTTGCAATCTGAAGGAACTTTTTAAAGGTCTGTGTCTTTCCTTTCTCAGAAAAATCAAAGCAAAAATTTTTGTCACATAGAGTAGTTGCTTGATAAACTGTATTTTATAACATGTTAGTTATAACTGCTCATAATAATAGACACTGTTCATTCCCATTTAAATTTGCAACACCATGATACATAAGCCTATGTATTTTCTATACCTCTTTAAATGTACTTGCATTAAAAACATTTGTATAATTTTGACGTAACAGAAATGTTTGCAGTTGTAAATTACTTTTTTGCTCTGCAGTAAATTGCAATTTTCATCTTAGAACTCCTTGTTTTGTGTATTCTTAGGTGTTGGGTCAAGCTCTTGCAACAAACTCACCATTTGTATCAAAATAAATAATTTAATGTACTGTTCTATGCATAAAAGCTGTGCTTCAATATAGTCCATGCTTGTTCTTATTTGAATGCTTGTTCTTATCTTATGCTTAAATATAACAAGTGCTTAAATTATTAGTACACCCCTAAAAACCATTAATATGACAAACTAGCTTCAATTATGAAAAGCATTTTAAAAAGATTTTATTTGAATATTTTATCTTGCAACATAAAATTTAACAAAAAGGGAAATAGAGATGGGAATTTTATTAATCTTTTATTATTTCATTTTGACTTCTACTTTTTTTTTTTAAATAATGCCAGCTGGGTGGCATGGTTGCTTAGCTAGTTGCCTTCTGCACCTAAGGTTGCGGGTTCGACCCCCCGCCCAAGTTGGTGGATTTTCATGATGCAGAAAATCAACAGTGACCATGTCGTATGATTATATAGCATGTAAAGGATCTTAGAGTGCCTGTTAGGCTTGGGTACTCGGAAAAATTAAATCTTAGAACAAGCTCGCATTGTCAGAGCTCAAGTGATAGGGAAGAAACAGGACGTAAAAATTACCAGCGGCGATTGTTATCCGCCTATATGGTGTTGCAATAAAAAAATATACTAGCTTCCGGGGAATGTTCTAAGTCTGCAATGGTAAAACACCAACCACAGTCCATTATAAATTTTAAAGAAATCATTTTGATTGAGACTTAAAAAAAAAATGCTGAAATAACTAAAACTGTTCCCTAGTTTGACATTTAAATTCTGAGAGGATTCAATTGCAAAACATTTATAAGTCTTTTATACTTTTCAGCATGTGACAATTTTATATACATTTAAACAGATTCTACAATATAAAAATTGAATAATGCTTTAAAAATACCAAGACACTAAAATCACTACATGTCATTTATCAAAAGTATATAATTTGATATAGATTATAGAAAAAAAAGACTTTAATTTTATTAGATAAAAAAATAATCTTACTTTCTCTAGCAGCTACTACATCAGAAACTTTTACAGCAGGATTTTTCTTCAGGTTCATTCTTTTAGGAACAAATACATTCTTAATTTCAGTTTCTTTGCCCTACACAATGAGACATGACTTTTAATCAAGTATGAAACATCCGTACGTAGATAAGTATGGAGCAATTCAATTTCTTCATAGTAAATATTTTGTTAAGTTGATCAAATAATAAAAATAATTCATTTATAATTTATGAAATTAACAGCAATAAGCTGTACATTATCTTCAAGTTATGCATATATATACATAAAATAATTCATAACATAGCAAATATCAGTGAAAAAATATAATGTATTAATTGCATGTTGCATTAAACGTAAAAATCTGGCAGATTATAAGAAACATTCTGAAAAATCATGATAAATATTGCTTTTTTAGTTAAAAGATCTTACTTTTAGACAAAATACAGCAATGATGTACCATTATCAAATAGCACTTATTAGTCAAACAAATGCTATTTCATTCACAATTTTTTTTTGTTGAAAAAATTGCATTTCAATGGCATATACATCTTCTCACCTCCAAAAAACACAATAGTATGTGATTAAATAAAAAGTTTATACTGATGAAGAAGAATAAATATAGTTACAAAGTTTAAACACAACTTTTAAAATAAAAATTTGGTAAGTATTTAAAAAAAATTTTTTATGATCAACATACATTTTTTTATGATCATTTGCATCTATTTTACAAAAGATATGTAGTAATAAAGCCTTTTATATTATATGAACAAGTTAGATTATATTAATTTGTTTAAACATTACATTGTACAAAAATTTAATAATTCAATGCTATGAGGAAAAATATATTTTCTAACTTTGCATTATTCAGATAAAAAATACATTCATACACTCAAAAATTTTATATAGACTCAAACTTTTGATCACTGTGCCCCCCCCCCTTCATGTATCAAGGTGATATTGCAGACCCTCAAAATTTTAAACATCCCTCCCCGACTTAAAATTCTTGATTAAAGTACAAGATCTAGTAGTTTCCTTATTGTAGACTCTTTAGTAATCTAATCTAGTATGGCACATCTTTAAATTTTTTCACAAGGCCTTTTAGAGTCTGTAAAAGAGGGAAATCTCAATGTTACATGAGAGGATTCCATGAACACCCTAAAAAGGCAATGTGGACTGCAGTTTAAGAACTGCTGATATAGACTGTTAAACTACATGCACTAAGATTAAAATAATAAAAGGAACAATGCTCATGATGAAAATAATATGACCATTTGCAAAATTAAAACACATCACAAATATAAATGCAGACAGACTAATATCAAGTTCTTGTTTACTATCAAGTAATAAATACCACTTGTAAATTAAATCTTTTTATCAAATTAAAATACATTAAAAAAATTTCCACATATTTGGTGCATTATCAAAAAACACTGATTTGACATTAAAATATATTTGAAATTACACAAACCTTATAAACAGAAGAAATGTTTACATTAAAAATGCTGCATAAAACTTATTCACAAGTGTTATGAAAAATCCAAAATTTAATACTTTTAAAAGAAATTAATTATAAGCTAATAAGAATAACATACAAATACACACAATGGCTTAAACTATTTATAAAATATAATAAAGGAGACTATATGTATAACATTGTGTCAAAAAACAAGGCTCAAATTAATAATGCAGTTTAAAGAGGTTTTTCATTGTATTTCATTGAAGATCAGAAACATCTTTATTGCTTAAAATGCTGAAAACTACTTGAATTAATATTTACTTCCATAGATTAACATTACAATATTTTCAATATACACAATCAAAAATAAACCAAATTCTGAACCATTTTAGAAATTCTCTCTCATATATGATTTAAAATATTTTATAAAATAAAATGTCTCTAGAGACTGATTTGTGTGCTTTTCACAAAATTAAATCCTAGTACAGGTTTGCATCATCAGAGCTCAGGAGCCTCCCTCTGCGGAGGAAACTGCATCAAAATTACTTGCAGTAATTGGTAGCGCCTATTAGGTGCCGCAATAAAAAGTGATACCAGTTTCCTGGGGTCTGCAAAGGTTAAAATACCAATGTACAGCCCCATTAAAAAAAAAAATTAATAAAAGTAGTATGTGAACATATTTAATTTTGTTTATATAAATGCTTAATAATCAATTTTTTTAAACAAACAAAATTTGAATAATTTTTCACAAATTTTTTTTTAAAAAACACAAAATACATTTAATTTCAAAGGTTGCATCAGATAAAATATTATAAGATATTTTTTAAAGATGAATTGTGATCAATAGTTTCATAAGTTTTGGTTTTAAAAAAAAGTACATTTTATATCAGCTTGAAATTCTATAATTTTTTAGAAGGTTTAGCATATAATTCAGAGTATAATTTGAGCCTTTAGTGTGGTTTTCTTTTATTACTTTTTGCAAGGATACCTAATATGTAGACTAGTAAATTGGTTTACAAGAGTACATCATATATCCATTAAATTAAAATTCTTTAAGCAAAATGCATTAGCAACAAATATTAATTAAATATTGCATTTTCCTCCATTAATTATAACATATACACTTACATAATCTTTCAGTTAAAACATACTTCCTCAATGTTATTTATTGCCTGTGAAATGATGTTAGTGTTTTTCAAAAGAAGCTTAATTTCACAAATACTTTTATGAGAATGGACATTTGTGATGCAGTATTAAGAATAAAATAATAAATCAGCAACATAATTATCAATATAGTGAACCAACCAACAAAAATTTCATGCAAATTAGATCAATCAACCAATTTATGTCACCTAGAATATATAAGAATACAAGAAGAAACAATTGGTGCTTCGTTTTCTACTTCTTTGTGTCTAGTTGTTATGTCTCTGGAATGTTATTACAGGCAAGTCTTAAGCGTTGTTGATTAATCTTATGTTTTAAATTTAAGCTTTCAATTAAATAAATTATAGTTACGCTTTTGGAAACGGTTCTATGCATAATTCTTCCATGTTTAACAATACACATGTGATGTGGAATCTAGCAAATACTGAAATAAGCAGCATATACTTAAGTCTTAATAATGGCAAAATGATTGTCAGATTCAAAATGAACTAAATAATTTAACATGAACAAACAGACTTTAAACATGAGTTATGAAATAACAAGTAAGTGCAATTAGACACAAAGATATCTTTTCAAATCAACAAAGGCAAATGTAAAGGAATATAAAAGGAACAAGTATTACTAGGGAAATTTAAAAGTATGTCCATGCATATCTCATCTTCAAAATATTATTTTGCATATACAAGTAAAGTACTACTAATACACAGGGAGTAGATAGCAAGAGTAAATGCAATAGCAATAATTTGGTAAAAATAGGAAATCGTAGTTTTCATCTATATGCGTCTTCTGTATATATTTGACCTTACGAATATCTAAATAAAACAATAATCTAAATAAAAACATAATTTACCTTGCTTCCCTCACCCCATTTGAATGATTGAATGGTAACATCTAAGCGAGAGAGTAGTAATTCCCGACGTACTTTATATTCTTGTAAGAAATCTCGATACAAATCATTTATAGAATCCCATTGCTTGTCCGAAAGACCATCGATAAGTGCTGGACTTTCAACCGATCTAGCATCAGATGAAATTTTTTCTTTTACCTAAAAGATCATATTCATAACAAATACATTCAAAAATATTCAAATAATTATTTAACAAATATGAGTACAACAAGCTAATTAAAAAATAATCAAATTGCTGATTAACTTTAAACCACTTTTGGGAGAATTTTCAAAAAAATTTAAACAATAAAAGATGCTAGGAAGTAAGATATCACAAGAAAAACAGAAGTATTTAAACTGCTATATTAGAGCAAATGCTACTAAACGATATGAAAATATTTTTAAAATATCAAATATTTTGATAAATGCATCAAATTCAACTATCAAAGCTCTTATTTCCTTTTATTTCTAAGGTAACTGAAGTGTTTTGATTGTAATATAATTACAATAAAAAAAAACTGTTTAAATTGTGGAACCATACTTTAAGTCTTTGAAGATGTAAAGTGAAAGAAATCGAAACAAAATTTTTGCAAATCGAGATTTTCTAAAAAAGATTTTAAAGCAATCTGCTTTGAATTAGTCATATTAATACACCTATTAATCTATGCACTGAGAGTCTACAAACTTGCACACACATAAAACTCTGTTTGAATATACACAATCTGGCCCTCATTTTATGAATTTGTATATTTGTCAAACTTATTTCCTGAAACCAAGAATCCTGAAAACAACCCCATACAATGAAAGATGAATCTCTAATGAATTTTTCACAAATCGAACTTCTTGGGGAGAGGAGGGGGAGGGGATTTAGTGAGTTCCTTAAGCAGAGAGGTCCAACTGAATATATATATAAACATACATACACCCATACAAAGGGAGAGAAATTTATAAGCAACAAAACAACTCCTATCCAAGAATAAAATTTCTAAAACATAAAATTCATCATATTCTCTCCAAAGCTCACACATACATACACATTCTTGTCTAAAAAAAGAGAACATAAGGAAATTAGTAATTGCGTGTGTGTTTCAGTATTTCCGCCCTTTTTCCTTCAAAGAGAATTTTGATACTTCAAATGTCTAAAGAACAAGAGCGCTGCATTTCTTCCCTTAACTACTTCATCTCAAAACGAAATTATTTTGATGTCAGTAACAAAAGAGTTCATAAAAATTACTTTATTTTCTATTTCAGATAATAATGCAATAGGATCATCATTTTCACCCAGTTTGATGTCTAATACTTCTAGGATAGTTTCAAGCGAAGAAGCAGTACTGCTAGCATCCTATATAACAGAGAAATATATGAAAATAATACACAATAATGTTCAAGAAAAATTGCATAATAAATTATACTACATTAAATTTTTTATATTAAAAAAAATTTAAGAACTTTAAACATTTAAAAAGAATTACATTAAAAAAAACTAAATCAACAACCAAAAAAATTCATTTATTTTTGCATTAATACTAAAAAAATATATTATTTTAAATACAAATACACTAGTATACAAAGATGTCAAAAATCATTAATATTCCCTCTCATTATACCTGCAAAACTTATCTCATTAGGGTCAAATATTCATAATGCATTTTAACCTATTTAAAAATTATTCTCCAATTATGCATTGTAATAATGCATTAATTTGCATAAAAACTAACAAAATTTGCAATTAAAAAAAGGTAAAGTAAGTTTGTAATTAAGTAATAAGTTTGTAAGAATTTGTAATAAATATAGGCAAAGTTTTCTGAATTTTATACCAATCAACTTTAAAAAAGAATTACAACTTCAAGTTGCAAAAAGACAGTTCTCTAACATACATTGGCACATTTGTTAACATGAATCCACAGAATTTGATTGCATTCTTTGCAATTTAGTTTGATATGCTTTTAACAATTCATAAAAAGTTGTTGTGAAGATAGAAACAATTGATTGCAGTATTTCAAGAATTAAAATCATCAGAGAATATAAGGAATTAAATTATTCTAATTTTATTATAGCCTTTTAAAATAATGTCAAAAATGTTTTTTGCAGCTTTTAGAATTCAACTAGAATGTAAAAATCATAAACCTTTGAATTTAAAACATCTTAAGAGCTTTAAAAACTATAAAATTAACAATTAAATATTTTCTCCTAAATTTTATACCTTTTAAAATAATGATGTATTATATATTTTTAGAACCTAAGTGTCTTCCTCCTACAAAAAATTTATTCCTAGATATAGTAATGACATCGAAAAGAATGCTTTATGATCATGCTGAAATACATACAAAGTATGAAATCCATATAATATAATAAATATTTTATAATAATGTAGATTAGCATTTAACAGTAGAGAATGAGGAATATTACTTTGAATTACTATGCTAAATTTTACAAATGTATGAATTTCCTGAACAAAAACATATTGCTTAAATAGATTACTTCGTTAAATGTTTCTAAAATAAATTAAACAATTTACCATTACTATTTCTTATATATTTAAAGAAAGAGCATATAAAAAACAAATAAATTGTGGAAAATTTCAGAAAAACTTATAAAACAGTGCTCACTTTTTAATAAGGAAAAACACATGACTTACCACTTCAATCTCAAATGCCTTTTGCTTTTTTTCTTTTGCTTTCGCTGCACGAGCAGCTTGTAATTCTGTACATAAATAATCTAAAAAATAAATAAAACTATTTTTTCAGATTTTTTTTTTGCATTAATTAAACTATTTGTAACAAATAGTAAAACAAGTTCTACAAATAATGACTCAAACAATGTATTTCATTTCCCAGCAGTGATTTTTCATTGCTACACTTCAAAATAATTAACTTGATTTTTTTTTAATTTTTAAAAAAACAAGAACAAAATAATATTGCTTCTTACTCTAATAAAGCAAAATATCTACACCTTTTGTTCTATTTTAGAAATAGTTATGAAAAATTTATTTAAATATTTTTATAAAATATGAATATAATTCCTATATAAAATGATATCCCTACTTTAATTAACCAAACATGCTTGGAAAATGAGCCTATAGATTCTTTCATCTAATTTATTTATTTTTTAAAAATTTCAGAAATGTTCCTATATGTAACTCATATTTGTAATTAAAAGTAATTTATTATAATCACTTTATTATGATGTAAATACTCCATTTTTCAAAAACAAAAAAACCAATGAATTATACTTAAATTGTATTAAAACTATAAAATAATACATATTAAATTACATTATATATTAACCCTCTAAGTGTTACAAACGTCTTTTTCCGCACATCTAGAGATGCTTCGAAAACGCACCACACATCGCTCCAAAAGCGGGTAGGCCATATTTTTCTGAAATCCTTCCCCCCCCCCTTAATGGTTTAACATCCTGAAAGATAATTAGGGAGGGTTGGGAGGACACAATGGACACTGACAGGAAGTTTTATGGCTCGCAGGGAACCCTGTGTTTTGACCCTGGAGCAATTGACAAAGCTGGGAAGAATTTCTTTAGTTCCCTTAGTAAACGAACTATAAGTTAGTGTTCGTAATTTAGCTTGATTTGAGATATTATTGTATTTGAATTAAATAAATTCTTTTTGTACTTTTCACAATTTAACCTTTTTTTTCAAGTTTTGAAAAGTTCCAATTATAAATAAAATATAATATAATTCACTTTTGACTTTATATTAATTTGAAGCTTTAACAAGTTGGGATGGTAATCTGCTATTTTATATAGTTGGACAAATTACTTTTTAAGTATATTCCCTTTGCTTGATTAACTCGTATTATTTTCTTCACCTTAAAATAATCAAACGAAAAATTAAGTTTTTAAAAAATATATATATCTATATAATATCTAGAACTATATTTTATTGCTTCATTTTTCTTCTCTTAACCAATGCTTTTAGTTTTTAAAACATGATTATTTCATTATAAGGTGTCAAAAAAAATTAAGAAACTGAACGCTTCAAAATTTAAAACTTTTTAAACTTTCTAAATACTAAAAATGAATAATTTTTAATCTTTTGTATTAAATTATTTGTAAAAAAATTCTTACGCTTTTATAAAAATAGCAACGAAAAAACTAATTCAGATACATTAATTTTTTTTTAATTTTAAAGCCAGGTGTGCAGGGTATCTTAAGTATTGTTAAAATACACCAAATTATATTTGAATTTAAAAAAAGAATGCTTGAATTTCAGTTTACTTCAGAGAGAACATGAATGAGGGAGTTTTTCCACAATTTCATATTTTTAAACTTGAATATTTGAATAAATAGTAATTAAAAATATCCGGATACATTTACAGTTGGTATTTATGCATATAAATAAATATAAAGATAAATTTTAAATTTATTTTTAAAAAATATTTATTTATGCAAAATTTCTAAATATTTATTTTTTTTTAAAGTTAACTGAAGAACAAGTAATTAAAATCTGGATGTCTATTGTAACTAACATTAAAAAAATATCCAGATTTTCATTAAAAAACTAGGAATTTTATATTAGAAATTGCATTTGAAATTTCGAAAAAAAAATATTTATGTATCGTGCACATACACAGTTAGAAATTATTTACCATAAGTACTAACAATTCTTCGAATAAAATATGAAATTAAAATTTTAACATATAGAATCTTAAGCATTTTAATGCATTTCGTAAATTTCACAGAATTTGGTTAAAAACTGTACGTTAAGAGCAAAAAATATGCTGAAAAATTTGACGAATATACAATAAATTTTTAAGCCGAAGCAATACTGAGAAACTAAAACACAGGAATGAAAAATTATGATCATATCTACAAGAGTTTTTGAAATATTTATCTTAAAATTCAGAAAATCTATGCGTTAAGTTATACTTAATATCAATTAAATAGTCAACATAAATGCAATGTAATGTTTGAAGACGCATTCATGTACTATTAAAAAAAATTATAAAGGGCATTCTTGTGAATAAGAATTTCATATAATTTGTCTGCAATGTCATAATCTTGATAAACAGAAGACGGCATTTTCACTTGCTAGGGCACCGGTTTAGGCAGGGGCAAGCTGGGCAAAAAGTGAGGGCCCCCGGTTTTGACGGGTGCAGCACTAGAAAATGCAGTTTTCAGGAAAAATTACAAACACAAAAATAAGTCTTGCAATTTTTCCATACATTTTTATTACCACGGATTGGGGAATTGATTTCCAATATACTTTGTTGTGCTTCACAATATTTAAGGTAACCAACCACAGTCCTTTAGATAGAATTGTACTACTTTTCGTAAACTGCACTCCTATTAAAACTTGTGCATCCGAAATACACCTTTTGTAATCTTAAAAAATTATATAAACTATAACGGTTAATTTTAATTTATACAAATTATTAAATGTTTCTATTTAGCCATTTCCGTCCAAACAGTTTACATGGGGAAAAAAATTCAGACTCACCCATTCATTAGGGAATTGTATGATTCCAGCAATAAGTTTTATTTTTCACCAAATAGGACTGCGTCACTTCAGGGATACCCCTTAGATAAACATTTATATGCTATCCATTGTAAATTAAACATTTTTCTTTCAATTATGTTTATTTCAGGAGGAACTTTTATTTTATTCATGAAATACAAGATTTAGATAAATTATTTTTTTCTTTTCAAACGTATTTGCTTAATTATATATATATTTGTGTATTATATTAAAATTTTGAATTACCCAAAAAAACTGAATTTTTGTGCCTCATTTTTGAAATAAAAAATTGCTTTAGGCTACAGCTTATAAAATGTACTTTAATAAGTGGAGGAATAGTATTTTCACATATCAATATTTTTGACTGCAGTAAGTCAGATATTTATATTTCAGTTTCTTTACAATTTGAATAGAAGCTGTAAGCAATTTTATGAAGAGGATATTGAATATAAACTCCTTGGCTATTTAAAAGTAAAATGTTTTATTTTGATACCCCACAGCTCACACTCTAAAATAAGACTCATTTACAATCAAATGATCAGCTTTGGTGATATTTAAATTTTAAAAAATACTCTACATGTACGAAAACATTCTTTCAAAACCATAAATCACATCTCATTCTCTGTCTTCTCCACAGCAAACATTTTTTTATACTCAAAAAATTTAATACAGAATACATTTCCAAATGTTATTTTTTTAAAAAATTTTTGATATGAATACATTGCGGAATCGTTGGTTAGCTTCACTGAACAAAATTGTTTTAAGTGTACTGTTTTGAAAGACAAAATTAATTGGGAGAAGTTTTTTTCTCAATAGAATTTGTATGACTGAATTGTGTGAAAGATACATTTATCGATGAATTTTCTGTTTAACACTAAAGAAAGAGGAAAATAAATTTGAATAGAAAATTGTTAGAAATACTTCCACATTTTAAAGAAAAATATATTCCCTTTAAAATAAAAAGACTGACTAAATTTGCTTTTTGCTCCATCACAAATGCCAATGTAAAGAAGGTATTTTTTCTTAGTACAAAATGTTCGACTACAAAATAAAATATAGATTTTTTTCAAAAAAATTCATTTAAAATAAAAAGATTAAAATACATATACGTTAAAAGTATTGAAATCCCTCTTTATGTTACTTTAAATTTAAAATATAATTGAATAGAGAGGATTGATTTTATTTCATAAATCTAATTGTGGTATGTAATGATACTCCGTTTATTCTCTTACTGTTGAAAAAAAAGAGAGAAATGGTCACTTTTACTCTTTTTAACAAAGTTACTTTAAAAAAAAAAACATTAAAATATACTTGTGTTTTCTTAGAATCATATTACACAACAAATACAAGGTGCTTTTTCCTGGCTCAAATCATAATACCAAAATAAATTATTTTTCTTAAATTAATTTTTAAAATTTTTGTTTTGTTTAAAGTAAACAAGTATTTTTCAACTTTTGTAACAAGTTTCTTTCTTTCGAGTTTTTATTTTTTTAACTCTTCCCTTTTATTGTGACTTAACAGATCACAACCATGTAGACCCTACTTTTTCCACCCAAGATTCGCAGAAGGCAACATCACAGCTGTGACAGAGTGTTCTCCCCCATTTTAAATTAATAAGGAGGGGAACTGAGTAATAAAATCTTCCCCTGTAGACCTCCCACGAGCTTTAAAGGGGAAGGAATTAAATCTGTTGCACTAATTTGCAAAAGAGAAGTAAACGCTTTCGGAATGATTTTTCAGGACAGGGACGAACGCTCAGAGGGTTAAATATAAAAAATTCATCTGTATTAAAAAATATTTATCTTCTTAATGTGAAATTAAAGTTGGAATAAATTGATATTTTGTAGGGGGGGGGGGGCATCTTTCACAGTAATTTCATTTTTTGTGAATAATTCTTTGATGTGTTACCTAACAACAAAACTTAAAATTTGCATTATTAGTCCTTCAAATGGACTATTTTATTCATATCAAGTACATTTTTGGACATAAAAATAAAACAAATGCACAAATTTTTGTTCTAAATAAACACATAAATCCAAACAAAATGTTAGAAGTTGGTACTTACATAATAACCCCATGCCAGAGATTCATAAAAAAAAAAGATTTTCCAAGTTATGCCAACCTGTTTTATATTGAACTTAAAATCACACAAACTCAAGGCTATATTTTTCAATCTATAATTTGCCAATAACTTGGGGTTAATATGTTAGTACTTCAAAGTCTTTACAGTCATATATTAAATACAAATAATTAACTATAGAAACTATATAATGAATAGCTGCAATCTGTTTAACATTTTATAAATAATATCATTTTTTTAAAAAACGAAAGTTTATTAAATACACATGAAAATTGCACATACAAATACATATGTGCAATGAATCAAATATATACAAAAACAGAGCTTACCAAGTAAAATTATTCTACTTTTGACATCTAAGAGTCGTTGGCTAATCTGACCTGATACAAGAGCCTTATATGGGCATTCTAAAATAATTTTTGAAGTGATTATTCTGAAGTGAAAAAACTAATACCATTTTAAAACAATGTCCACTTAAAATAATAGTTTTGAATAAAATATCATTACATATGTGCGCTTAATTTTTTAAATTCTGTGCATCTGATTGTAATTTTATATATTTATAACACACATAACTTATTTGAACAAATTGAAAATCTATTTTGTAACTAAGCACATTCTTTTGTATGTTATATTTTTATTTTATTAATTTTGTACTGTTATATTTTTTCAAAAGTTTTCTCTAAACCTCCATGAAGAGGCTGTGGCAAGCTTCAGACAGCAAATAGGCCAGGATTGCATGGCACATCTTAATAAAATAGGCATCCTTCCATCTAGTTTATGCCAAATTTGTAATTTGGGCATCTTGAATGTAAAGCATCTGCTTATATGTCCAGAACTTGAGAAAGACTAACAAAAACATGGTGAGATAAGCAAACTATAATGGAATGCCAGAACTTTCATGAACTCCTCGTAAAAACCACATATCTCATGTTCTTTTTCTTGTTGTTAGAATTTTTAACTTTTTCTTTTGTTCCCATGTTAATTTGCCCTGGTTCTTTCTTTAATGTTCATTCTTTTTTTATTACTTATCAATATTCCTTTGTTATACTTGAGCTGTTTTATGTGTTTGGACTGATCCTTCCAATAAAGCCATATGTAACAACATATTTTTATTTTTTAATATATAATTTTATTTGTAAAGAACTTAAGTTTAAGTGTATCAAAGGAAGTAAAGAGATGCTTGAAAATAACATATAAATAATAATTTGAACGATTTTTTTTAAAAGAAGAATGAATAAAACTATATGTTTTGGAATTTTATGTATATTTTCTAAACTAAGATTTCATGCAAGAATGTTTATTAATTTATATCATCACCATTATTGATTATACATTATATCCTCATATTAACATGAATAAAAATTTTATTTCTGGAGTAGAAATTTCTGTTAATTACTTAATATCAATTTTATGGTATATATCCCCGTCATAAAGAAATACATGTGAAGATATTTTCTTAATTTGATCAGATATTTCATTATCATATCAGGAGGCTTTTAAAATATTTCAAATGGCATGAGACAAAAAGAAAAGGGCTTTGAGATAAGATAAAACCTACCAAAAAAACCATAGAAAAATCAATTATTCATTTCGGTATTTTATTCAAAATTGTTTTAAATGTTTGAAATTTCATTTTTGTAGTTTGCAATACAAGTGCCTAAGGTGTTTACCAATTGTACAATTTTTTTTTATTTGTTATGAAAAATTAACCAAAACTGCAAAAATCTGAAAATAATTCAATTTTGGTAGAAAACTCGATCAACTCAAAATCACTCAGAATCTTTCTAAAATTTCACATTAATACAACTGAAAATACAATGAGAAATCATTTTAGTTCCCTTTCCTTGGCCTTCTAAAAACATTTTCTTTAAATTGCCTATTAGGTTATTACTGCACTTGAGCATATTTTCAACAAAATAATTAATACATGCAAATTGATTATATTTTATTCTCATATTAAAACTGTACGTTAAACTGACAATAAACTTTGCACTTTCAATAAAGATTAAATTATAAAGTGAATAATCACAATCAAAACCACATTTTGCAACGACATTGAAAAAGTACAGTTTCAATAGCAGCAAAATTTGTCATTTTTTCATAAGACGGGTCTTCAACTCTTCCAAGTGGATAGAAAAATGAACCCGAATAAAACTACTTTGCAAAGGAGATATTTCAAGAAGGTGCTGCAGTATCTGTTTGGGAAGGGTGTAAGAAGTGGCAAAAGATACTGTTTCTGTTTGCCAACTGCTTCTTCGAACCAGCTGCATAATGAAGATACATTCGGCAACGGATCAATACATAATTATAAATTTTTAGGTGTGAAGATGTACAATTAAGTGAAATTTTATGCCAGTATCAGAATAGTTTGGGGATAAGACATTACCGATAATTCAAGTGCAAATCATGTACAACAATATGAAGCATGACCAACATTTGTCCATCAACACCCCATCCATCACTGTGTTGATATTCTGATAGGTAAATGAACAATGGTCAGTATTATTGAAAACTTTTAGATCAAGTAAAAATTGCTTATTGGTAGAAAAGAAGAAAGCTTTGCATAAAAAATGCAATTTCGTTGTGTGAGAATGCTTGACCCCATATGCCAGCTTCATAAATCAAAAATTTGCACCAACATTTAGAACATCCTCTTTACAATTCTGATTTGTCTCCATGCCATTTTCCTCCTTTTGTACTACAGAAAAAAGTTTTGAGAGGACAGAAATTTGATGAAGATGCGCAAAGTATAAGCATTTGTGCTTCAAAGCCTTCATGGTCAACCAATAAACTTTTTACAACCATGACATAAAAGTCTCACATATAAATGCATTGGTAAAGCAAGAGATTAAAAAAAACAATTTCTAACTTTTAACCATATAATTTTTTAATAATAATTTCAATTCATTTCAGATCCATCCTTGAATATCTAACTAAAAAGCTTTTAGGTTGAAAAAATAATCAGATATTAATTGGCAATCTGTCATTACTAACACTAAAACTTACAAAAGTTTGCAACAGAATAATTAGTCATACTAAATATTGCACAATAATACTCAAATATAAAACATCCAATGAATAAAATATTTGAGCATTAAAATGAACTATTTGGAATCATTGAAAAAGTTTTTTTCCTTTAAAATGGGGATGAATATTGTGGAATCAGATCTACCACAATCCCTAGGAGCTAGTTTAGTGCAGCAACATATACCAATTGCCATAATGTAATTTTGATACCTAGTTTCTTCACAGAGGGAGACACCTGAGTTCTGACAGTGAGAAATTGCAAAAGGAATTCAATTTTGTTAAGAGCACCCAAGCCTAGGATCTTTAGCATGCCACATCATGGGACTGTTGATTTTTTGCATCAATGACTGAAAATGTTGATGAAATAAAATTAATAAGTATAGGAACTTACGCAATTCTTTTAAGAATGAACTGACTTCTAGTAAAAATGAACTTGAATCCTCGGGATCTGAAAGTAACAAAGAGGAATGAAGTTAAAATTATTTTAATTCTACTACAATTATAAAGATAAACGATAATTCTAAATCAGCTTTTATGAGTTGTTGAAAAACAATACATGTACTTAAAATAAAAAATTAATTTTTTTCATGTTACATTTGATAAATAATATATATTTCACATCATACTTTTCAATCTACTAATATTAGCAAAGAATAAGAAAACTTAGTTACTAGTTTGAGAATCAGATATAAGAAGCTTAAAAATATTTAAAAAAGATGGAGTTTCATTTCAAATTTCATGTAAAAAAAAAAAGAGACTTAAAATTAAATTCAGAGTTTTAAAATGTAAGTCATGATTTTCTTTTCTTTATAATGGTAGGGGGAAAAAGAAACTCTCTCTTTCTCACACACCTGACAAAGAATTAAAACACAAATGTAATCATTCATTAAAAGTTTAATCAGCATGTGTGGAATAATTTTTTTAGGTTCACATTATTTTTGACAGTAAATATAATTTATTATAACACAGAAAGGAAAATTTAAGATTAAATAAGGAAAACTAAGTTATGATATAATTGTTGCCTTTTTCATGCAAGTAATTAACAGTACCTGTAATGGCATTAACACAGGAATCCAATCCACAAATTGCCTGAAGCTCTTTTGAAAGCCATTCAATAAGTTGAGTGAAAACAATTGACTTTGGCCCTATTTCTATTGCTTCCTTTATTTTGACATCACCAGCCACTGAATAGCTAAAAAATTTATTTATATTGGTAAGTCACTTTATGTCATGAAGAAGTAAAATAATTTAAGGTACTTTTCAATTACCTGGCACAAGGCAATCATTCCCCAAATGTTGCTATAAGCCCCAGACAGAACATTGGCAAATCAATCATTTTCCATCATTTTCTGCACTGACTAATTGTTAATTAAAGGGACACAGTATGATTTATGTAAAATATTTTTAATTTAAGGATTTTCAAAATTTTCTTGATTGCTCCTATTTATGTATACTATGTCAAAAAGATTTTGTGCTCAAAATTTCATAAAAAGTGAGCCATTTAATTTTATAAGGAACAAACTTAAAATTTTTGTGAAGAAATTTTAAAATGCTACTCCTCCTACAAAAATTTATGTACACACATAAAATTTGATTTACAAGTGCGTCAAATTATGTATAACAAAAGTTGGTATGAGTTTTGTGATAACATGATTGGTATTTGTACAATACTTTTTTTTATGAGTGCTTATTGAAAATTCCTTAAAAATTTTATAAATTCTGAGTTCAAATATTTTTAAAAAAATAAGTGTGACTTTGATTCAAAAATGCAAGCCAACATTTGTTACATGTTCTATTAGCAATAGGTGAAAAAAAATTTTAAAAGCATTAGGCACAATAGGAAAAAAAGTCTTGGTATTTTAAATGAAAACAAACTAGTTATTTTATCTTTCTGAGATAAGTTTAAAGTTTGGAAGAATATGAATAAAAATGAATGTAAAAGCAGTCATAATTCAGCATTTCTTTAGTTTGGAGCTTTCATATTTTGTGAGTTTATAAAAAAGTATATAAAGAATAATTTAGGCTAAAAAATTACATTTGATTTTTTTGACCAATTAATGTCAATTGAATCATACTGTGCCTCCTTAATGTCACAAGAAGTAACGTGAAGGCCAATGACTTTCTATTTTTAAACTATGGTTAAGTGATAAGGACCACACCTGAGCTGTGGCACCCCAATTTCAAAACTTCAACACTACATTATCATGGGAGCTTTTGAATATAAATGGATCAACAACTGTTCATCAACTTCACTACATGGAGAATCTTTAGAGGCATCTGAGCTCAACCCAAAATTTAACTGCAACAAGGAAGATAGCTAAAATGTTACTTCAGGAATATACTGTTTTAATTCTAAGAAATGATGATTGAAATAATTAATATGATTGTAAATAAATTATTAATTCGTATAATATTGTTTTCTTGTGAGACTACAAATTGATTAACTGATACTGATATTATTGTGCAAAATTTCTTGAAGTTAGGACTATATATTGTAATAATGAAATATATATACATTCGACTCTTGGTAATTCAAACCTTCGATAATACGAACCTCTCGCTAATTCAAAGTAAATGCTCAGCCCCTAGAAAAACACTTGATATTTTTGAACTAAAACAATGCTTTGGTACACTCAATGTTTTGAAGTAAAATCTGTAGTTGGCCAGACTACAACATGCTATAATTTGAAGTGATCTAATAAAACTCTTGACAGTTCAAACACTGATTATCATATAGAGTCCTGCAACAAACAGATCCTAATATGTTTTGTGTTATATTGCCCTGCTTGTCTCCCCTGTAATATAGTATCTTTGATGACCATCAGAGATGACTCCGATAACTCTGACAGAAGCTTAAGTGTCACTTAACCCAACCAGGCAACTATTTCCTTCAAATCATGATCATGTGGACCTTTTTCACACATCATTTATTCTAGAAAAAACTACAGAAAAAATCAGATTGAATGCCATAAAACAAAAAAAGATAACAGATTTTTTTGTCAAAAAATAATTAATTATATACAATATGTATTATTTTAATACATAAGTGCATTCTTTTAATGCATAAATGTATTCTTTTAATACAGGAATTTAACTTCTGTTTAATATTTATACTGTGTACAATGTGTACTTTTTAAAATAACTTTATACATGTGTATAATTGTTGTTTTATTGCAAGGTTTCAAATTTAAATGTGTTAGAAAAAAATTTCTCTTTGTGTATTTGGGGAGTTTTTTCCTACCCTCTTGATAATTTGAAGTTTTTCATTGGTCCCTTCAACTTTGAATTATCGAGAGTTGGCTGTATATATTATAGCAATTACATAACAAGAATACATACTGCATTGAATACATGAATATAATTTTCAAAATTTGCCACAAAATGTTACAACTAGAGAGCCTCGCCATACAAAATAAAATGCAAATACTTCATTGAAAACTTAAAATTTTTAAGAGAAAAACTTATTTAAAAAAACTAATTTTATATAATTTGCTTGAAACAGAAATTATTCCTAAGGTGAGCAAAGAATATTTTCTAGTTACTAATTAGTATTAGTGTTTTCATCAGATAGTAAAAATTACAAAAAAAGATGGCAATTTTAAGGATGTGTTCAACTCTTTTCTATTTAAAAAATAATTTCAATTGTTTTTTTTTTAAGAACATTTGAAATCTGCTGTAACATTTTAATACATTTTTGCAACACCCACACATTATAATGAAATTATAAAATTATTAATCTTGAAAGATTTAACAGGAGATTCTACATAATGAATCAACCAATTTTTATATACTTTTAAAAATTTCAGGACAACTCCAATACTTAAGAAATGAACCCTTTTTAAAAGTTTCCAAAAAGTGGTCGTAAAAAATCATCATGAATTTTTCCTGCTTTCCTGCTGCTAATTTTCAATAAACTAAACTCAGTGGTGCAACAGCTAATAGAGCACCAAGGCCTACTGTGCCCATCTCAGTTTTTATGACCTTGAGCACTGAGGTGCATAACCACATATTCTGGTCAGGTGGTTAGTCTGACACAAAAACCCCTATGTAAACTTTCCAAGCAAGCTTGGTACACATTTATCAACCCTCTGAAGGAATGAAAGGCTGAGTTGACTTTGCCCAGGTTGGGGTTTGAACCCGGACCTGTAGCATGGAAGTGTGATACGCAACCATTCAGCTTCAATTTTCAATAAACTTTTCAAATAATTTGATTATTTAACCAAACTATACAAAAGCATAAATATGTGTTTTTTGTGTATATATAGCTTTTTTCCTACACACAACTTATTCATAAATATAACATATTTATTGGGTTTACCAAAATAAAAATTTATCAGAGTAAAATCACTTATGCACCAAGATATTGCCAAACTTGAGTCATCTCGTTCTTCACTCCACCTGCATAAAATTTAATCTTTTCTTTTTGTCCCCTACACAACTGATTTCCAAAAATTTTATTGCATCCACTTATTTTTATATTAAGATGTAACAGCAAGAAATTAACCCAATTATAATTGAACAAACAAAGGCAGTTGCCAAATATGCCTCTCAAACACATCCCTTCCCAAAAAACACAAAGCTTTAACAAGCCATTATTCTTCAATATCAATTTTATCAAATATATATTTTTTTTTAAAAAAGTGTACAATGTGTGTGCTGCTAAAACTCGGAAACAAGTCCTGGTATGATTAAAAGGAGTTAAATGGCATGGTAGTCCTCTGTACCCCTCTTCATGAAGAAGGTTCCTTTTTTACCTGAATCAACCCCCAAATTCCCATTTTTGAACTATTAGACCCTACGGACTTGAAATTTAGAAAACACATTCATGGAGTAGAAATCCACAACAAAAGAAGGGGGTTCAAAAATTGACCCACAAGGGGTATTTTGAGGGTTTAAGGAGCGTTACAATAAATATTCGTGTTTTTAACTATTAGACCCCTACCCACTTGAAATTTTGAAGGAGCATTCCTGTCAGAGTACAAATCCACTAACGGATTTAGTGAAAATTGTCCTCTAAGGAGCATTGCAAGGGCTTAAGGGGCATTGTGGATAAATAATTAGTGCACTCATTAAAAAAATTGACCTTTTTCTACACATTGTTTTGTACTGAGGATTTACTCTCTTTACAATTCAGCAATTATATCAAGAATATTTGTTACTTTTAAAAAACTACCCATGCAAAGAATGGGTACTTCAGCTAGTTAAGTTATAAAACTCATTAGCTAGCTTACACATGTAGCAACCAAATATAGTGTATTGTAATTTGTAAAAAAATGGGAAGTTATAAAACACTTTCAGAGGAAAAAGAGTTAAGCAAAATAAAAAATACAAACTCTATGGCTACAAACAAATAATCCAAGACTCTTGGGCAACTTAAATTCTTGAAATTAACATTTTAAATGTTTATTATATGTTTACAAAATTTCTATAATTTCTGTAAGAATGTAAAATGTTTTTTAAAAAAAACACCAAATGCTAGCTATAAAAATGTACCAAAACATTTATTACGGTTTTTCTACAGTATTTATGCTGTAAAAACAGTAGGATGATTTAGATTTTAGGAGCATCATGAATCATCTAGCTAAAAGGCTATATTGTAACAGTCTAAATCCATCTGCATAGTAAATAATCAGAATAAGTACAGACTAAATCAAAAATAGACAATTCTTATGATAATGATTATTTTGATAGCAAAGACAATCTTGCCTTTTTAAACAGTAACAGCAACATGGTAACAACTGCTTAAAGTATTTTACAATGTCCAAAATTCAGTACTTGTGTATATTTATATTAATCAATTTGATCAAATCACGAAATGTCACTAATTAAAAGAATGTCACCAACTGCTGTTGTTATTAGTATTATCATACTCAAACATGCAGGGAAATGGTTTCCACTTTTGACTGTGAACACTCTAATGAATTCATGTAGAAGGAAATTAGCTGAACTTGGGAAGTCTAGAGAAAGCATTGCCCTCCAGTGAATTCCCAGCCACTGCAACATTTCTGGAAATGAGACTTGCTAAAGAGGGATCTCTCATGTACCAACTTGACTCTCCCTCACCTCTGTGTAACATCAAAAGAATCATTTACAGTAAACTGCAAATTAATAGAGTCTCCCTGTATGGTGAAGCAGCTGCAGGTAAGAGGTGGAATATCTTGCTTAACAAAAGTGGTAGAGTTACCAGTTTCCTGCCTCGAATCTGTTGGAATTGTGTGCTTTCGTTCACTGACTGAACATGACTACTTGCAGAGCATTTACATCGCATTGGAGTAAAGGATTCTGCTTGGTGCCCTCTGTGCAACCAGGGTGAAAATGGATGGTGACCACCTCAGACACTGTCTTATTGTTTAAAAGTTTTTTGTACACAACTCTACAGAGACAAATTAAATTTTTTTTTTATGCTTCATCATCATTTTATTGGGCTGCTAGTCAACTAATGGCAGAGATGTCGAAGACAGGCATAGGATAAAAAAAAACTTTTGACTGTATATTGCAGCATTAAGCGATGTTTTTCAATTTGACATAACTCGTTGACAGCATATATTAATACCCCCAAAATCTTAAGAAACAGCACTACTGGTTGGATCCTAGCAGTGCCCACACCCTTGGTGTGAATTATTTTGGTTGGCAATAATTGTGCTATCTTGGAAACCCAACTTTGATACACTATATATGGAAAACCTAACCATTTCAGAAATTTTTGTATTTTGCCATTTTGTCGGCTGGCATTTCGAATTTCATCATTGAGCACCAGGCTGGAAGTATGACAGCGGGCACGAATGAGTATACTATGGAAGTTTTCACTTTGTTGAATGCTAAAAGGTAAGAAAAAATGGATTGAATGGTGAATGAAGGAACGATTGATTGCTTCGAATTATGAATGCCCAAAATGTAATGAGCGAATGGGATTAAATGAACAAAAGAGTGTTATTTTGAGTAGATTTGAATGGAGATGTTGAAAAAATGGTGTGAATTCACATAATGTTTGCAGAAGTATAAGAAAGAATTTGTGTTTTTCCGATTGTAGGTAAAATATGTATTATATTTTGCATGCAACTAAAATGTGGTTTGGAAGATGTATGAATGAATTCAAATTGAATAAAAATACATTTGTTGATTGTTTATGTTTTGTAACGAAATTTGTAAGAATGTGATTGGGAATGATAGTATCAAAATTGGAAGAGTAAATGTTATTGTTGAAAATGACAAGAGTAAGTCCAGGAAAATGAAGTATGGAAGAGGCAAGCCAGTGAATGGACAATGGGTGTTTTCAGGTATAGAAAGAGGAATTAATAGATTTTTTTTCAGTGGTTGAACGCAGAGGAATTGTTGTGTGTGATTAAGGAATGAACCCTGCCAAGAAGTACGATTGTTTCTCATTGTTGGAAAGCGTATAAATGTTTGTCAGATAAGGGTTTAAACATTTGGAGGCCAACCATAGCGTATGTTTTAAGGATCCTGATACCAGTGCTCACACAAATTTTATTGAGGGTACATGGTCGACAATTAAAAGCATTCTTCAAAACCATACCAGCCATGCCAAAGGTATATTTAACCATTACCTCGCAGAATATATATGGCAGCACTCCCATGGTTATTCAGCATAGCGATGAGGCCTTCAAGGCTTTTTTAAAATCTGCTGTTACACTGCATCCTCCACTCGGAAAAGTCCAGCAGTAAGAAAGAGCGGTTTTTTTTATTATTTTAAATGTATTTGATTAATTTCTGTATTGTTTACATATATTTTCACTACCCATCCACCTTGTCCTGCTTTATTCACTTGCCGCTATTATTGTTTTCATTTGGCACCATCTCGTTCTGGCTTGCAGCTTTTTTCAATTTTTGGTTTGTCGCCAAGGGTCTGGGCTCTCCTAGGATTTTACCAATTTTTTCTAAGAATTTAAGTCCTGCTAATAATTTATACATATACAAACATTGTTACATAAATAAGACTTTATCAGTGGCATACTACCCAGTGAAAAATAAATACAAACAAACCAAAGAAGGCTGCCAAATGTATGAAATGTCACGATTTTAATCATTCAAATAGCACTTTATTCCATACATTTCTGTACGTATTAACTTGACAAGTTTTATGAATAACAATTATCTAATGTTAAAAATCATGAATAAAAAGTCTTAGTTAAACCTCTAATTTTGTGTTGGGAGCCAAAATTTTTGCTAAATCACTTAAAAGAAATCACATGTTTTTGGTATCCTAAAAAGTGAAGAAGGTATGTGCTTTATCACACTGGGAAAAAAATAAAAGAAATGCATGCTGTAAGTATATAGTAACTTTGGTAAAGTATTATAAATATTCAAACAATTTTGAAAACCACTCACCTTATTTTGAATCACAACTGCAATCATCTAAACTTCATACAAAACATATACTAATACACCATGGTATTTTTATTAATTTCAAATTTCTTGTAGCATAAATTCATTCATCGATCTGCCAAATCAAGATATTGTCACATGCTAAATATTATATATGCTGGTATTTATTTATTATCCCAACCATATTGGCGACATTATATAAAATGAAGTACATGATATGTCTATTTATTGCACACCACGCATGCAAAATTGACGTTGCTAACTAGGCGAGCCATCTTAAACGTTGGCATTGCTGCAATAATGATATGTAAATAACTACCCATGTGCCTGATGTTGAAGCACATACTCTTCCTTACACTCCTACATATATTGTAGGAATTATCTTTTCTTTGGCTAAGGGAGGGGGGCAATGCTATTTGAAACTATCAATTGTTCTCTTTCTCTTGAGCAAATGCATATTTTTGACACATTTCAGACCTTTAAACCTAGATATTTTCAATCCATCTCATTCATATACCAATAAATCATTTCTTCCATTCAAGAAAGAGTATAAAAAACAGAAAAAAATCAAGTACCATGGATTAATGCTTGCGTGTCTTCCACAGAACTAAAATCATTGGAGCAAACAAATTTGTGGAAGTCAACAAAAGAATATTTACATGAAAAAAAGGTGGATTGTGTTATTTTAACTCAAGGAATATATGGAGGTTAATGTCTTGAAACTAAGAAAATACAATAAGTTTTTTAGTCACATTTCTAAATTACTGTGCTAAGACCTAAATGATTTTAATAGAAAGATACATGCAGAAAGTTCTATTTTTAGATAGTTGGTACAAGAAAGAAGAAACTAAAAATGCCCATATTAACACTTCAATGTCAATCACAAAATAGCTCAATAAAAGAAATGAGCCATTTTTCATCTTGCTTGCTTAACTGGTTTTGCTTATATTCTAAATTATTTCCATCAATTTTAGAAGACATTTACAATTGAATGCTATTTCGATTAGAATTTGTCTCTTTTAAGAATCTTTTTAATATCTGATGAAATCACTTTATCAGTAAATATTTTTTTAACTAACCCCGGTGCCGCGATAATGGAAAAATACCACACACTATATGCAGGATATATATATGAATATAATCCATATACACTTCAGCCACTTTCTCTAGAATTTAAAAAAAATTATGATACATTAAAATTTTTATAAAAACATTGGT